>JAKSZP010005563.1:0-108768 GCA_022478985.1 Massospora cicadina | reverse complement strand
ATCAAATGAAACTGAATTGACAGCCACTAGTGGGGCTATAGGTACCAGTTCAAAAAACTGAAGGGCCCTGGGATTCCCTATTGGTGAATTTCATTGTGGAATTGCCTGTATCTGATGGCTACAATGCCATCATAGTAGTGGTGTACCAGTTTACAAAGTTTCCCACTTTATTCCTTGCAGAACCACAGTAACCGCAACTGAGATGGCTAGGCTCTTTGTCATCCATGTGTTTGCTTTTCACAGGGTCTCCCAAGAAATTAATAGCGATTGTGGACCCCAGTTCCCCTCTGTCTTTTTAATAAGAGTTTTGTAAGACTCTTTAAATTTGCCCCCTGCCATTCAACTGCCTAACACCCCTAACAAGATGGACATAATTAACGAGTGAACCAGTGCTTGAAGAGTTTCTGCGGTGTTACACTGCCTTAGATTATGAATGTGATTTTCACCTTCCTATAGCCCAGTTTAGCTATAACATGTTACATGCATTTATAGTTGTTCCCCATTTTTTTCCAACCATGGATTTAACCCCGCCTTCAACATGGAGCCCAGTTGTGGATCAAAAGTTAAAGCAGTTGTGGACCTTGCTAACACTATCAAGAAAGTACACCAGGGGGTTTCTAAAGTTTAGAGGCGGCAATGCAAGCATATAAGGAGAACGCTGATGGTAAAAGATGAGTGGGTACAATTTACAAAGAAGGGGATCTCGTGATGCTAGATGCTCAAACATTCCTATCAAGCAGCCATGCAAAGCTGGGACCAAAGAGGATTGGCCCTTACCAAATTGTCAGAAAAGTGGGCCACGCCTCATACCAGTAAGATCTTCCTTCTTTGTTTTAGATCTTTTCAGTTTTTCATGAAAGCAAATTGATGTTGTTTGAGGGCCCCCACAAGAGACAACTAATGCTTATCTCATGGATGTGGCGCCAGAATGGGAAATGGAGGAGATAGTAGCCTCCCGCTGAGTAACAAGAAGGCTTAAGTACCTGGTATCCTAAAAGAATTCAATGCTGCAGAAAACAGTTGAGTACCAGCGTGCAACTGTGCACATTACTAAGACATGATTGATGTTTTCCACAAGAATTTTCCCCAGGTCGCCGGATCTCAGTCAAAGCAAACCGCTTCTGCTATGAAGTTGGCCCCAGCCCACAAGAAATTTTCCCTGGCGCAAGCCCCTGGAGGGGGGTGGTGCCCCAAAGGATGAGAGAGTAATGTCATGGCTTTAGGATGACATGATAATGGGGAAAAGCACCAGGGATAAAGCTGCATGTCAGGAGGCCAAGAGGGTGAGATTGGAAGGCCTCCCTGAACTCAAACATACTTTAGACCAACGCTGGGTTAAGTTGAGGCATGCCTAGGTTGGTCCTGGGGATGTGAGAAAAATTTGGCCCTGTATTACAGCAGGTGCATTAAAAAACCAGCTTTTGATTAAAAAACAACAGATGACTTTGATTTCTTGGTGATCTGGGCCTTAAAACCCGTTTAGTTTTCGAAATTTCCACTCAGGTTGGCTTTACCTACAATTGATAACCCAAGTTTTGTTGATTATTAAGTATAGTACACTGCACAATGGAAGCATGCACTCATTGGTGCACCTCAGCATAGAAACACACCCATTGATCATTCCCCCAAAATTCCTTAAATTTGTTCACTTGAGACCAATCTCTCTATCGTTTGTTGACGTCACAAATAACAAAGAATCCTTTGTTAGTATAGTTTTCTAGTTGTTATTTTGGGTGAACCTGTGCATGGATTTCTTCAAGGAGGTCTTGTGCATTGTTAGCCATTTAATTTTAACATTGTAACTCTCTACTCTTGTGCACCGCTGGGATGTCCAGGTTCCCTTTAACCTGTGCCGCCTATGTACTCTATCACAGAGCACCGCTTGGGTATGGACCCCACTTTGGGGTTCACTCCAGCCTGGTTCTTAGTCTGATTTTAATTCTTTTATCTATATTAACCACCCTTACCCTAAGTTATTACAGTAAAGCACATTCTGTGGGGCTCTACAAACTTTATTATTGAAAACTAGTTTCTTGGCGTTGAGTCTGTGCACCATGCACCACCAGGCTGGGAACAGCAGAGTAATAGACACTCTCCTTACAGGTAGGGCACATTACTTAAACAATTTATTCGTTTAAAATATGGCATATATATTTATGGTGGTCAATGAGGCCCATGCCAAGTTCTGAACATGGACAAATAGCTTTTCAATCCTATTAGGTGCCCATTGGCCATTTCAAAACCGTTATTGCAATATAGCACTTAGTAAAGTGAAAAGGCAGTAGAAAATGGTATGGCATGAGCAGTGTACCATATCTTTGAGATAATAATGGTATTTGCTAACACTATTTTTCAATAAACCCTGCTATAAAGTCATGGAGACTAGCTTCACGGCCTGAGATAATTGAAATGAGTTTACTCTCTATAACTTAAGATGCATATCCTCCAGAGTCCAGCCATACTCCCAAGTGGCGAACTAGTTTATTGGAGGGAATTTCCTGGAATAACACAATTGTTCTTATAGCTGAAGGGCGGCAAGACTTCGCACTATGCCACTAAAAATGTTGTTTAGCCAAGGAGTATGACATCAGCTTTATTATGAGTGATCTTAGAACTGCTTACTTGTCTATATTAACCGATGATCCCTTTAAGGGGCAAGAGTCTGATGGATTGGAAATTCCCACCACACAATAACATGTAAATGCTGTTAATTTGAGAGGGTTCTGACCTGGAGAGTTAATACCTTTCAGGGTCTTATCTTTGATGCGCAGGATTGGGTCCATTCCAAAGTTAAACAACAAAGGGCTAAGAGTGTCATCCTGTTTTATCCCATGTTGTGGGATGGTGAAGACAGTAACAAACCCTGGGCCCTGGATAGCCATGGTAACTGACTCAGTTGAAAGCACCACTCATTCAATTAAGCAATGAGGAAGAGAAGTTTCAAGGGATGTCCTAATATATTTACAATGCACACAGTCATAAGCTTTTTGTTGATCCAAAAAAATGAGGGCACCATCTGACCTGGACTGACATATATTGATAACAGTATGCATATTGTTCCATATACTGAAATTAGGAACAAACCCATAGTGATTGTGTGATATAGGTATTTAAGCAATTTTACCTAGACGCTTAGACAGTATCTTAGTCATTATTTTAGCATCCGCAATGGTGAGTGAGATTGAACGCCAATTACCCAAGTCATTAGGACCCCACTTTTAAATAATGTGACCACAAAGTCTTCTGACATTCCAGGCAGTAGGCGGGTTTATAGAAGGCATCTATTGATAGAGGCTTTGAGTAAAGGCGTGAGTAAATTGATGTGTGTCTAATAAAAATCGTAAGAAATGCCAGCTGGGCCAGAGTTTTTGTGGTGAGGTGCCCTATGTACAGCATCTCATAGTTATTTATTAGAAACAACACTAACAAGACTAGTTAGGTTAAGAGGAGGGTGGGTTTTAATTTTAGATAAAAACTGTTTTATGTACTCTAGTTTACAGTTATCAGCTTGATACAGGGAGGTGTAAAATTAGTAAAATGTTTCATATACTTTATTGAGGGAGGAAACAATTGCGCCTGTGCTAGTTTGAACCTAACTGCAAGAAGTACCTTTTTTTATGAGCAGTAAAGCGGCGCATATAGTACCTTGTTGATTTCTCCCCTTTAGTGATCTGATAGACACTAGACAAGATGCTTAAACGGTGTTGGTTTGCAATATCTAAATCTTTTAAATGAATAGCTGTAGCAACCCATTCACAAGTCCATGCTGGGCTTTACCCCCTGCATGGGATGTTTTATTTCAGATGGGCAAGAGAGCGTTGGAGACGGTTAGCTGCAGCTGTAGATGCGTGATGCCGTCGCGTGGATATCCACTTTGCAGCAGCAAAGATATGTTGCTTCATCAGACCCCATGTTACCAAGGGATCTTCACGAAAAAGGGTACATAATATGAGTTAGATTTGCTTGTTATCTCATCCACTATGAGAACTCCTTGTTGGATATTGTTTCGATACTTATTTTATTCCAGCATGGTTGATTAATTGGCTGATCAGGTGTGGCCAGGGTTGAGTTTAAATAATCAGTGGCCTGAAAGCTGAACCACAGTAGTGTCTTACCGGATACTCTTGGCATAAAGTGTAATAGGGGAAGAATGTAGTCATCGAGGGTCATAGACAACTTTATGACCTGTTGTATATGTGGTCATGTCATGTGAGTTACCCCAGAAGAATCACTGGGAAGGAGTGAAATAATCCTCTGTGTGACTTAAGTACGAATAATGTAATATGGCTGGGTGGGTATTGAGAGGTGAGTGGCCAACGGTCAGTTTCAGCATTAGGCCAACAGGTAAAATCACCCAGCACAAAGGTGGTATTTGGTAAATTTAGATGGGATACTCTTGAGAGAAAGTCAATGCGGTCAGCTGAGTTATTAGGGCATATATATTAAAGAGTGTGAACTCCTCATTATTATATACTAACATTATTGCTAATGTGCGGTCACTTAAAAAATTGTAAGTTTGATCTATTTTAAGACCTTTGGTAGGGCATATAATGAACTACAGCACTGAGAACAAGTGGCTTCCATAGGAAAATAGCTTTTGACCACTACTCTTCCTCTCCTGCCAAACAGTGTGTTTCTTGGATTCCCAAGATGTCAGCAGAAGGATTTTGTAAGGATTTCTGCTTTTTGGCATGTGATGCGGAAGCCATGAATCTTACAATGTTGAGCAACACTATCTTGATTTGGGTGCCCAGGCTGCTCTATGGACTGTGATCTGGGACATCAGACCAAGCTGCGCCCATAGGACTATCTTGGCTTTGTGTGGGATGAAGATACCTGAATTTGATCTTGATGTGAGTGTAAATTCAGGACTTTGGATTGGAGAGGAGGTTTTGAGCCAAATTCAGTATAACCTTCTGAACATTCTGATTTGTTGTAAGGTTTACTATGAAAATACTCAACCTACTTTTCTCTCTCGTTGCAAACACTTTTGCAACAAATTCAAACAAGTCTAGGTAAAGTTTGATAATCTCTTTGAGGAGATTAGTTGGCGCCCAATGTTGGGGAGAAGTTGGGCGAGTAAAGTTAAGGGCACAGGTATTGACCCCACACCAGCCAAATTTTGTAAGCGCCCTGGCAAGTCTGGCGGAATAGATAAAAATAGTAATAAAAAACTGGCGGTTACCATTTACCAAGAAATTTTGACTTGGCAAGCGCGCTGCAACCACTTCATCAATACACCGCACTCCCAACCACTATTGTTGGTGGAACATGGGGTGCATGTTTTCTTGGATATTCAGCAAATAGCACTTTGGGAGATGTTTTGTGGAGATGTACACACACATTTACCCAATGAAGTGTACATCTCACCCCATTCCATGCCACGCGGTTGGCTGGATTTTGGCTTTAAAAATAAGGAAGCGGTGGATAAAGCTGCAAAGGTGTGCATAGTAGTAGACCTCCTGGATGGTCAATGGGTAGTTAAAATGGATCGCAACCACTGGTCTAAATCAAATCAAATTTTTGTGACTTTTGACTTCTTACCCACAACGATCAAGCGCACTGTGCTTGAACACCACCTGAAGGCTGGGCTCGCCATATACGGAGAAATACAATTCTTTGAGATGCAGTGCTTTATACTAATGCCAAACCTGTGCACAGGCAAAGCGATTGCTCTTCTCACCCCATCTGTGGGGATAGCGGAGGATTTTAACCCAAATCCCACACACCGCTTTCATCAAAATCAATGGTCAAAACACCCATCCATTCGGGGTCACTGTGGATAGCGTGCCTCCCACTTGCACATTCTGTTGCGCTTTTTGCCACAAGGCCCACAGCTGCCCCTCCAAAGAGGGCATTACTCATCAAGAACTTTTATCAGATGCAATGGGTGGTGCAGAAGCCCACTATGAACTGACACTAGACACTGGTGCAGACTTCCCGTGGGGAGCGCAAGGTTGCTACATTCTAATCAAACCAGTGTCCCCACAAGAGTGGAAGAAGGCCAAGCAGGCCCGTAAGGTGGCAGCCAAGGAGGTGGCCAAGACTGCGTCCACAATACCACTAGCCCAGTTCCAGGAGGATGTTGAGACTTTTGTGGTGGAAGCAGCTCACAAATCCATCAACCAATCAGATTGGGGCGCCCAAGCCAATTGGGCCACCCAAGCTGAACACCTGATGGGCGAAACAGTTTCACCTGACAAATGCGCCCAAGCATCTGTTGGTACCAAGTTGCTCACCAACAATCCTGCCAAATTTCCACCTCCAAGCGATGGTGCACCACAAATGCACACGCCACAATAAACTTGTCCCACAGCAGGGAAAAAAGTGAAGGCAAAAGCAACGTGAATCTCACTGCTAAAGCTAACATTCTGACACATACTCCATATCATTGAATACCTGTGGTGCTAAGCAGCGCCATGATGAAAAAGAGGAGGCTAAAGGGTTTAGGTGCCCTTTCCATCGCACCTAAGGTGAGATGGGGAGAGCCTTTACTTTAGGGCTGTTGAACATCGCTGGACTCAAGACCTCACCATCCCGGGCTAGGAAAATTAGTTTTTTACAGAATAATTTACCTGTGGACGCCCTAACCATTCAGGAAACCCACTGTACGCGTGTTACTGATGAATCATGGAAAACCATGCTCCTCCCTTCCCTCTCCTTTTGGTCTGAGCACTGTGGGGTGCTAGTTTGAGTGAACATTAAATTTAAAAATTATTTAACCAAATTAATACCTAAATGGCCGCGTCCTTGTTGTCATCTTTTCATGAGATAACGAAGTGCACGCTGTCATTAACATTTATGCTCCAACCTGTGTACAAGAACGTCAGGAATTTTTCTCAACAGTAAATTACCTTCTGCTACCCCCTGACCCGTTTGTTGTTTGACACATGAGCTGCTGGATGAACCCATTCACAGACTGCTTGCCCTCATCACCTACACCCCCACAGGGGCACGTTGAGCTTCACATTCTCAAAGCCACCCTAGGGTTGTTCGATACTTTGCCACGCCATGTTCCACTACTCACTAACATGTCGCGCCCCCACATACACAACGGCCAGTTAAGGTCCATGGCCCACATTGACCTTATCCTCGTGCCGTTTATAATTCATACCCAACTTCTCCACTTCACCATGGCAAATATTGATTTCTCTGACCACAGGATTGTATCATTTCCTTTTAGGTCATCCAACCCAGCAGCCCAGGCACTGAAATGGTGCAAACTTTGCCCTGCTAAAATTGCGTCGCCAAGATTTTTCTTAAGGATGGAATTTATGACCTCAGCTCTAGAGTTTGTTACACCATTATGTGCAGATCCTATTTCCACCTGGTCAACCTTCAAGGCGAGCACAATCCACCAGGCTCTTACCTCTCCTCCCGCTGCTCACGGGCCGCCTCAGCAGTCATTTTGCGCACACTGGCAGAGTTAAACCACCTGGAGTCCAACGTCCCCGCTGCGGGCTACAGCCTAGCTTGGGGTCACAAGTGGGCAGAAGTGTCTGCCCACCTCATCGCACTGGTGAGATAACACAAGCATCAGGTTTATGTTTTTTATAAAGTTAGACATATAAAAGTGGGCGACACATGTTCCACTTAATTTTTTCGAAAATTTTTTGCACTGCACCAGAGTTTGGCCTACACACAGGTGTGAAGGCCAGACCACGCTGTCGCAGATACGCCAGCTGAAGTGGCAATCAGAATACAAAACTATTACTCCAAACTGTATTGATCCAATCCAATTCCACCAGCTGAAATGGAAACTTTTCTTAAAAGTGCACACATCCGCACCATTTCCCAGTTCCTGGAGTCGAGAAATTTGATTACTCAGGATGAACTCTAGTCTGCCATTCATGGTGCACCATATAGGAAATGCCCAGGTACAGATGGCATCCCTTATGATTTCCACAAGAAGTATTTCAATGATTTATCCTCCTTGCTGCTTGTCTCTATTAATCAATGCCTTCTGGAAACGCGCCTTCTGCCTGGAGGGCAAGAGGCCTTCACAACTACATTGTACAAAAAAGGGGATAAGCTGGACTTGGCCAACTGGCGCCCCATTTCTCTCAATAGTTCAGACACATTATTTTTTACCAAAATCATGGCTAACCGTCTAGGGGTTTCTGCCTCTGCTCTCATTTCCCTGAACAATTTGGTTTCATACATAAAAGGTCGATTTGGGACAATATACACACCGTAGCCAATGTCTGTTAATCCACGGCTTCTGGAGCACTTGTATTTTTAGACCAGCAGAAGGCCTATGATATAGTCAATTGGGACTACCTCAGAGCCTGCCTCCACAAGTTCCGCCTCCCCCTTCGCTTTATTAATTGGGTGATGTTGCTAACAGAGTCCGCCACAATGGCTGTGCGTGGCCCTGGCTTCCTCACGGATGTAGTTCGCCCTCAAAGGAGACTGCGCCAAGGGGAACCTCTTAGCCCAATCTTGTATAACTTCAGCCTTGACCCACCTCTTCAAAATGTGAATGCCCGCCTTACTGGTGTCCATGTGTAAGGCCAAGCACCAGTCAAGATGTTGGCGTTTGCTGATGATTGTTTGGTTGGGGTATCTAACAATCTTGATGCACGTGCGCTTGAAGATACTATCCAGGTTTACTCTAGGGTAAGTAATGCAGCACTCAACGCCTCCAAATACGAAATTGTTCTCCTTGGTCAGTATCTAGCCCGCTGGGCCACAGCGCCCTGTTTCCTACCTTCCTCGTCAGCTAGCACACGAGATAGCTTGCCATGCCCACCCCACACCGCCCCGCTTGTGCTCTCCTTTGTGCCAAGCCCCACCGTTGGCCCTGTCCGCCATTTGGGGGTGTGGCTGGAGGCAGGAGGGTACGCCTCAACGGTGATGGAAAACCATATCCTAGACAACTTTAAAAACGCATAGCTTCCCTCAGAGCCCATCCGACCTCCCTTACAGGCAGGGTAGTGCTAGACAGCTCTATGCTCCTCTTTAAAGTTTGGTTTAGAGCCCACGCCATCAATTTTTCCCAATGTTTCTATAAGTCAATAGACGCCATTCTGCAAGAATGGCTTTGGTTAGTTGCCCACCGCTGGTGTGCCTGGATGTCATGTTTGGCCCTCGCCATTGTGGTGGTATCAGTATGCTCAACTTTGAGACCCATGCTGCCAAAATCCTTGGCACCTGGATCACTGCCGTTATTGACCCTACAATCTCAGCCCAGCACTGGTCCCGCGCGGCCTGCTCCAACTTCTCCCGCGCCCTGGGCCTCACCAATCCTTACCACCCCCACTCTCTGTTAAAGTACCTTGCCTCACATCCTTCTGCAGCGGGCCCACATGGGACGTCGCCCCACTTCAAAAGGATCCTCCTATCCATGCGGAGCGCTGAGTGGAGAATTTGCATCAGTGGGCACACCACCCAGAGGGGGCGTCCTTCTCCTTGGTTCACCCAGGAAGTACAAGAACTTCCCATTCTGAATGGAGTGATACCCATGCGACCCCTTAACATGGCCATGATGGGCTACCTGGACATGACGGACATCCCCTACCCCATTGATACCCAGAAAGCCATTTGGAAGTATGCCCACCACCCTCTTCTGCAGCCGCATATTTGTTCCCATGTGTGGCGCTTCTTGAGACAGGTATACTGTACTTCTGAACGCTCTAACGCTTTGCACTCATCCTGTATCATGTGTGGCCAGTATGGAACGCTGGTTCACCACCTGGAAGAGTGCCCTCCATCCAAAGCTATATGGCGTGAGGTGCAACGTCTGTTTCGCCAGGATCAGGAACAGCCCTTCAGTATGTCTAAGGACATGTTTGCTTTATCCATGGCTTCCCCTCTTCCACCCTCCCTCTGTGCCTTGGTAGTCACAATCGCTATGTGGACTATACATATGATTGTCTTAGATACTATTTCAGGCTCTACCCCACCCTCCAAGAAGCTATACGCTGGTTATGGTCGCACTTACTGGACCACTTTAAAGCGTGGATGTTTGGGTACCTCCCACCACGTCGCCACCAGTTGGTCTCATCCTGGTTCCCAGTTTGGCTCATAGTTTCAGACCCTTTCCTACATACATGCTCAATAGTGGCGCCAGCCCCTGAACAGGTTACCCCCTCCCATTCTCTTGGCGTTCTCGCTGGCAACATGAGATAGCTTTTGCTTCTCTGGGGTGCCCTCCTCTCACTGAAGTTTTGGTTCTTAGTGTCTTATCAGAAGTGTCCGTCCCCTGGTCAGCTTTTCTGAATAAAATTTAAATTTACCATGAGAATAATCATTGTCATTTTTATTATTTTCATAATTATTGTGTAATGTGGAAGATGGATCTGGATCAAATGCAGCTGAGTATTGCTCAGGGCAATCCACTGCCTGGGAACTCACTGGTAATGCTGAGTGCTGGTAGGAGGGCAAGCTTCCAGTGACATTGTGACTTGAGAGTGTATTGGGGTGAGGGGGCTTGATTCTTGGCTGCCTTCTTGGCAGCTCTTTTCAACGTTTTTTGTTGTACTTTCCTCTGTTTAGTGGACATAGGGGCCACAACTAAATATTCACTTGACTCACCCTACATGAAAGGGTGATCAGCGTTAGTTAGTGAAAAATTGGTACGTTGGTCATCCATAAAATTTCCTCATCAGGATCTTCCTGATCCTTCCCTTGAAAGGGGAAAGTATGTGCCTTGTGACCCAGGCTTTTGCATTCAGTGCAAATTGGGGCTTCCTTTTCAGGGAGGACAGAAAATGGTTTATAGTGGGTAGCATCGGGTAGTATAAAAAAAGCAACCTGGGAGATTTTAGACAAGTCATCCCAGATCTGTTTTGGGGTTCAATATCAACAATAGCTTTGCCACTGATGAGCTTTAGAATTAGATATAAGATTTGTAACTAAAACTGCTTGATAACCCCATACGTTTTTTAGCCCTCTTCCAGGTTTTGTTCAATAAAGTCGTGAGGAAAGGTACTGGAAAGGTTGTCAAAAATAATAAAAAATTGAATCTTTCATTCTACTGAGTGCATTCCACAAATATAATGTGTGACACTCCACTAATTTTAATTTTAACTTTTACCTTTGCAGCTTCATCAGCTGCCTCTGCAGTAGGAAATCCTAGATCAAGTTAACCGCAAACAAAGCTTCCTTTTAGGAAAGTAGCAGCAGGAATAACTTCTCCTGATTCTCTGATACCTTCCTAATAAAGCTGGGGTCAACTAATCCACATTAAAAGAACATGGCATGGCGCACCGGTGAGATTGGCATGGAGTGGGAAAGCTGGCGTTATAACATTTGATTTTGGTAAAATTGGTGGAACTAGTCTGTAGGGTTGGACCTCTGGCATTATTTGAAAAGAGCTCTTTAAGCAATGAAGATTTCTGGAACGTACACTTGTTACCAAAGGGATTAGCAAGGCTATTAGGCAGGCCCCTTTAGTTACAGCAGCATAATGCTGGTTATCCTTGATAATCATAATTAATCCATCCCTATGGTAAGTTTATTGGCTTTGTTAAAGTCAATTTGAAACAATTATTATCAATCAAATGTTGCTAATGAGAGTAAGATTTTTTAGACCAATTAATATTAAAAATATGAAAATATTCAATTCTTACATATATAACTCTTTGTTTTATTTATAAAAGTTAAAAATCTGGCTTTAAGGTGCACATGGACCCCTTTCTGTCTAACTATATTCAAAATTTTAAAACTTAAATACTATAAACTTTTGCTGGGCATCATACATACACATAAAAACTTGCTTTATTATAGACTAGCATCCAGATACCCGTGCTTCAATATGGTATTTATAGTTTATCAAATAATTCATATTGATAAACCATTAAACTACTCAGCAAAACCATAAATACAAAATCAATAAATCACCAACTGCTTTGTAAAACAAAATTATCAAAACAAAAAATCAAAATCACCAACCATTTACCAAAACCAATTAACTTAAGAAATGAACCAATTACTAACTGCCTACTAAAACCATCAAGCTTATATATCAACCAAAACCACCAACCTCTTGGCAAATCCATTTAAACTATCAAATCAACCAAATATCAAACCGCTCAGCCCATAACAATATACTGATTAACATCAAATATAAAATTTTCACTTCTTACATATAAAACCTTTTCTTTCATTATATAAATTAATATATTATGGCTTTGAGGTGCACACAGACTCCCTTCTGTCCACATATAGTCAAAATTCTCTAAAAAACACATGCCTTAGTTTTGTCTGGGCATCGCAACACATATAAACACTTGATTTGTAATAAAGATTATAGACTAGTGGAATACTCATGCTTTGCTATGGTGTTTATAATTATCTGATGATACAACAATTGTTTACCCTTTATATTGGTAGTTGGCCATCTCAAGTTTAGAAATCATCATACCTATTGAATTAAATAAATCATTAACTAATTAGCTAAAACCAATATTACTATCTAATAAACCAAAAAGCACTAAACACTCAAAAATAAATCTATAATAACAGAAGTAAGTATGTATATATGTGCGAACAATGCCAAGCTAGAAAAATGCAAGTAAAGATTTAAAGATTTGATATAGAGGTATGACAGGGTCTGTGTGAATCTCAAAGCTAGATTCTTAATATTTATAATAAATAAAAAAATTTAATATGCAAGAAGCGAAAATCCATTTGTTTTAATGGTAATCAGTATATTGTTACAGATGAGCAGATTGATATTTGGTCAATTTGATAGTTTAAATGGTTGTCAATTAATTAGTGGTCATTTTGCTAAATATCAAGTTAATCATTTTAGTAAGTATTAAGTGATTGGATGAATCAATAGCTTAAATGGTTTTGTCAAGAGGTTAGTAGGTTTTTGGTTAACTCAGTAGATTCAATTTGCTTTGGGTGAATGGTTAGTAGTTTTTAACTGATTCAATAGGTTTGGTTACTATTAGACTTACCAATAGTCATCTATAAATTTATATAAACTAATATAAATAATAATATCCATTAAAATATACCCAAAAATAATGCTGGGCAAGATTTGTTTATCAATATGCTATAAAACTAGATTAATCTTTTAAATTGTTAGTTTATTAAACCTGAGAAGCACCGCGGTGGCCCAGTCAGTGGCTCGGCTCCAGAATGGCCTGCCCACCTTCTTCTTCCCCCATGACTTCCCTGAATCTCCCTGCAGTAACATCTCAAAACTATCAGATGATGCAGAAGTTGCTGTTATGAATGTCGCAATGATTGCTTCAATCAACCCCTCAGCCAAAATCACTTACCACAGTATCTCCCTTTTCACCCAACTTCCTGAAGCCCGCAAAGAAGCTGAAGTTCTCCTCACAGCTTTTGTTGAAACACTTTCCCATCATTATCTTGATGCAGAAGAGGAAAACTCCTACTATGCTGACCTCAACCCCCACTATGTGGATGCCCCAACGCCCTGGCTCTCTGCTCTGATCTGGTACAGTAACCAACATCCCTTGATTGAGGTGGGTCTTTCTGAAAACCAACCCCCTGACCCCTCCTCACCCTCTGCCATGGTGGGTTAGCAGTTTCTGCTTCCCACCTGGTTAGTAGTTTTGCTTTGTCAATTTGAGCATCATTTTCAGTACTGTCCATCCCCTGGTCGGCGTACTTCAAATAAATCAAAACCTGAGAAGCACCTTGTAACACCACTATTTTTAGTTGTTTAATTAATTTCAGTTGGATTTAACTATGGGTGAGTGGTTGGTGGTTTTGGTTGAGTATAAAGGACAATCGGTTTTAGCTGAGTGGTTGGTAAAATTTGGTTAAATTAATAAGTCAATTGGTTTAGACAAGTGGTTGGTGGTTATCTATAATATAAAAATATAAAATAATGATTCAAGTCATCTGGTAAGCTATAAATACTGTAAAAAGGCATGGGTATCCAGATGCTAGTTGTCAAATATAAACAATCAAAAACTAACACAAAATCTCGGGTAGTATAGTGGTGAGTATCCCCGCCTGTCACGCGGGAGACCGGGGTTCAATTCCCCGCTCGAGAGATAAATTTATTACATCGATGAATCCCCCCCTTGGGTTGGGACCATCTAGTACTAAAAAAAACTAACACAAATGCTTATCAAACATACAACTACCAAATAAAATAAGCACCACAAAAACACTCAGCTGAAAACAATATAAGATTACTATCAGAATCTTAAATATTTATATCTTACTTTGTAGCTAACAATAAGGGTACTTATTATGATTTAACTTAGTTTACTAAGCTTTTTAATTTATTTAATTCAATTCATATAATTTAATTTAAGTAATAATAAGAAAACTTATAAAAGCTTTTGAAATAAACTAATAAATTAAAAAATAAAGGGCGATTAGCCAAGCAGGTAAAACTGCTTCCACCCCTAGTGCAGGTTTTGATTTTGAAACCTGTACTGGCTAGAAATTTCTCAGTGTGGTATATTTGTCCCAAGGTTGACCCACCTCAAATACTTTAAATAAATTAAAAAAATAAAGTAATATATATAAAATACATAAATTGAATGAAAAGAATTATTTGCAAAAACTTAGTATAATTAAGTAAAAAAATTGGATGATAAAAAAGGTTGAACCACTTTCTGAGCCTGCAACTTCAAGTTAAATGTAAGGTTAATTAATAAATCAATTATTGCTTTTTGTTTAGTTTTGAGTGAGCTTTTTTTTTTTGACAACTGTCGGACATTAACAAGTCTGAGGTATTGGAAAGAGTGGTTTTGATGTAAGTGAAGACCAAATTGGCCAAAAGACCCTGATTGATTCTTGGTGGAACACTATTGATTAGGGTAACACTTTCAATACTAGTATTAACAAAACTCGGGCAAATACCACAAGTTTGACTGATTGGATTGTGCTGACTATGCGGCGAATTCAGGGGAGTCCATTAGAGCTCTTTCTCTGGCCACCGTCAGTTTAGTTCACTCCCCTTGCAACAACCAGCCCTTTTTATAGGGACGGTGGGGGCTCCTCAGGGCGAAAAGATTTTCCCCCTTTCTGATTGGGCCCAATTAACTAAATCCATTCTAAATGGTTTCATTTTCCCAACAGTTCCATCCCCATCAGCCCTTGCATTGAAGCAATGCAAGTCTCAAACTAACTGATAGGCCACTTTTGAATATTTCCTAATTTGACAGCACCAATCAATATGAACTCAAAGGATGAATAGTCTAAATTACAATTATTGTAAGATTATTGGGGTTAGCTTTTTCCCCCGCGCGGCGCCTAAATAAAAAACATATAAAGCCAATTATTCTATTAAGTGCCTGTTTATATTATTTTTGATAAGTGGTAAGAGCAGCTCCTTCAATATTGTTGGATTTGAGGCGATACTGCACCAGCGAGCCTACAAAAGGGCCAAAAATCCAACAAGTGGTGCATACTACAGGGGCTACCTGTAAACCACCAAAAAGCTTTTTGAAGAAATGACAACTACCACGGACTTAAGGCTAGCTGAAGTTGAAACCCAACTAGCCAGTGCTTTGGCTCGCCTCAAAAGACTTGAGCAATATTCCACTCAAGGCCCCTATGGGCCCTCTCCTCTCAGGGTTAAACCGCCGTTCAGAGATAAGTTCTCCCCTGGTGAGGGCAGTATCGCCTCCTTTCTCTACGTTTATAAATCTGTTATGGAAGGAGCGACTGACCTCCAAAAAACCCGGGGTATCCTTCCCTTCTTGAGTCGTATTGCTCAAGGGATTATGGTTCCCAATTTTTTCCCTTACCACCTGGGTCAAGGTTAAACAGGCGTTGATTGATGAGTTTGGGTAAAATTAAGTTTACAACGGATAAAACAGGCTTTTATGCGCCTTTGCTTGCAAGAGGGCGAATTGCTCCCCTCCCTTATTGAACGCTTCTATAGCCAAGCTCAACCGATGTTGCTGGCCAAACTGCTCCCTCCAGACAACGCTATTGCTGCTATCATGGCTAGTTTGGCGCCATATCCCTCTCTAGCTATGCATATCATTGCAGTTAAGCCCTCCCTCAAATCAGTACAGGATATAAAGGAAGCATTAATGGAAGTGCTGACTTCCACAAACCTGAACTTTTGCTTCAAGCTTCAATGTGGGAAGAAACTTGGAATCTTTCAGCCCCTTCTATGGCTGTATACTTATGGAACCCCGCCTCTGTTGAGTTGCCACGCCAACATACTCCTCCATAATGTGAGGTAGGTGGCCAATAGTGGCCATTATGGGGCCGCACTCCTCTCCCACCTCAAGTTCAAAAGCTCAGACAGCAAATTCGGTTAGCCCTGCAACTG
The DNA here is from genome assembly GCA_022478985.1 of Massospora cicadina. Classification (NCBI taxonomy): domain Eukaryota; kingdom Fungi; phylum Entomophthoromycota; class Entomophthoromycetes; order Entomophthorales; family Entomophthoraceae; genus Massospora; species Massospora cicadina. Next base: position 92,540 of record JAKSZP010005563.1, on the reverse strand, counting down.
AACAGCCTATTGCCAAGCAGTCTTCTAAGTTGACTAAAACATCGCCCCCTCCTAAACAGCTACCTCAATCGCCCTCAGCCTCCTCTCAGGCTGCCGCTAGTAAAAAACCTCCTGTTAAGGGATTACCCAAGCTGGTCGCTTCTGTGGCCAAAGCCAAACCTATTACCCTTCCATCATCTTCCCAAAAGAAAGTACCTCCACGATACACCCTGCAAAAGCAATCAGGGTAGATGTGAATGACAAAGCTTTCCCCTGTGAGAAGAATAAGCTGGTTTCTCCTCCCCCTCTTAGCAACTCATTGAGGTGCATCGACAATCCCTCAGATGACAAGTCTGAAGGGGTGAGGAGGACGTAGGCTATTATGTGTTGGGAGCGCCAATGGAAATGCAGTTTCTGAAAGGTTAAGGCCTGAACGAGTTGAGATAGGTGTTATACCATGACACACATATTTGCAGCAGGTAGTGCGCATGTCTGAGGTGATTGATACTGCGAGCGATGCTGATCAGTTGTATGGTACCATGATCCGCTCTACCCCGCAGGTTCATACCATCCAGTCAAGTAAAGACAGATGGCCCGCGATGGCTCAACGCCTGGCCACAACTTTCCAATTGCAAGAGGTCCTCGCCCTCATCCCTACCTTAGATAGCATGATAAACAAGGTAGATGTTGTTATCAATAAGGTGCGCATGCTAGCCATCCTTGACACGGGTGCTTCAGTGAATGTGGACTCCACAAAGCTCATAAAAAAGATTAAGTTGGCCCCTGACCTTGATTGTTCCCAAGAGTTTGGAACTGCAGGGCCCAACAACACACGAGCTATTGGAGCCTATTCTTCTCTCCCCATCCATATTGGGAAGCTCCTTCTGGCTGCCCCGGCTGTGGCATTGGACAATATCGCATACAACCTAATAATTGGAACTCAATTCATGATTGAGTATACGTAATTAATATGAAACAAAGAACTCTCTCCCTTCTAAATTATGAGGTTCCTCTAGTCTTTACCAACGACAAGCCTAAGAAGAAGAAATACACCTGCGTCGTTGAGTTCCCTTCTTCCGCCCTTACCCTTATTTACACCACATCAGGCAGAAACTCGAAATTGTGGCCTGACTCCATGGATGCTTCAGAGGGCATTCCCTTGTATGCGGCAGAGGAGATAGTAATTAAAGCAGGTGAGCAAAAGGTGATAGAATCCCGCATTACCATGCAAGTCCCTTGCAACTTTCTTCTGCATCTCACAAGTGTTGACGGCCTAAGCCCCTTGGAACCTCGGGTGTTGTCAGGTATCCTAGACCCTGCCTACCAGAGCCTTATCAACCTTCTGCTGGGGAATCTTACTAGTAAGGATATGGTTGTCACAAAGCATCAGGAGATTGGAAAAGCTTTGCTGCTATCTATTGACGACATCCATCAAGTTCATTGTCTTGGGTCTATGGCAGATATGGGACTGCCCACCGATCAAACAATATGAGCCTTGCCCAACATCAAGATTTCGGAGGAGCTAACTCCCGCTGAGCTTAACAAAGTTCACAGTTTACTGGAGTCCTACAGCGATATCTTTTCTAAGTCTGATACCAACTATGGGCACATGAAGGGTTGGACTCATACCATTGACGTTGGTGATGCTCACCCCACTTGATCCAAGCCCTACCACAAATTAAAAGTTGAGGAGCAACAGATGCGGATGGAGCTCAAGCAATTGTTGGACGCTGGGCTGCTGGTACCCTCACAAAGCCCTTGGTCGTCCCCTCTTCTACTTATCAAAAAGAAAAACGGAGGGCATAGGATTGTTATGGATTACCGCAAGCTGAATAACCTTACCAAAAAAGACAGCTACCCCATCCCCCAAATTGATGACGCCCTGGCGCAGCTCTCTGAGTCCCAGTATTTTTTGGCCATGGACTTGGCTAGTGGATACTGGCAGATGGACCTTTCTCCTCAAGACCAGGAGAAGTGCGCCCTAATCTGTAGCGAGGGTCTTTTTAACCCACTTGGCTACCTCAGGGGTTATGCAACGCCCTACCAATTTTCAGTGGGCGATCGACAACGTACTCCAGGATCTCAAGCTCAGCTGTGTGATTGTCTATCTCAATGACATCACAGTATTTTTCAAAACTTTCAATGAACACCTCACCACTTAAAGGAAGTGTTCCAACAGCTGCGGGCCTTGCACATCAAGCTGAAGCCCTCCAAGTGTACGTTCTTCCAGAAGAAGCTGGATTTCTTTGGGCATGCAATATCCCACGAAGGGATTCAGACTCTCAAAGACAAGGTGAAAGCAATAGCGAAGATGCCTGAGCCCAAAACCCTCCCCGACATCCAAGTCTTCCCGTGTATGATGGGGTACTACCATCAGTTTACCCCAAGTTCGCCCAGCTCAGTGAGCCCCTCGTCCGGCTCTTGACTAAGAACACTCCATTCCAGTGAGGTGTTGAACAACAGGCCGCGTTTGAGACCCTGAAGGGGTTATTGCTTAAAAGGCCTATCCTTCATCACCCTGACTATGGCAAGCCATTCGTGTTATTCACGGACGCCTCTGATTATGCTGTTGGAGCTATCCTAGCACAGCTGGACAAAAATGGGATTGATCATCCCGTATTATACTTCAGCAAAATGTTATCCAAAGATGAACGCAACTATAGCGTCACGGAAAAGGAGTGCCTTGCCATCCTACTTGCCGTGAAATATTACCGCCCCTTCTTATATGGGACTTCCTTCAGAGCTATTACCAACAACGCCTCTCTAAAGAGGTTGCAGAATATGAAGGACCCCACTGGGCGGTTGGCTCGCTGGGCTCTTTAGCTCCAGCACTATGACATGACCATTGAGCATTGAGCCGGGACAAGTAATATGAATGTTGATGGGTTGACGCGGCTGCCCCTCCTTTACCTGGATAATAGCGAAGAAGAGAGGATGCATGACCTCCTCATGACTACTGAGGCTTGGGCAGATGAAGATGAACCTGTACAGAAAATTCTCGCTCCCCATTACCGCAACACAAAGGTTGAAAATGGGAAGTTATACAAACAAGTAGGGATAAAATGGTTGCCCTATCTTCGGCCCTCTGAGCGGATACCTGTAATAATGGAGTCCCACACGATGATAGGCCATGGCTGAGCCCAAAAAACCTATGAGTGGATTAGAGAGCGAAATTACTGGGAGGGCATCATGGAAACCATAACTGAGGTTTTGGATGCTTGTCTCACCTGAAAAAAACAATCCAGCTTCAAGACCCAGTACCAGTATCAACCAACCACGCCCCAACAGCCCTTCCACACCATGAGCTTGGATGTGGTAGGTCCTCTCCCTAAACTACTGGGGCAATCGATATATTTTGGTTGGTATTGATTTTTTCACCAAATGGGTTGAAGCTGTGGCTCTCCCCGCTCAGACTGCCAAGGCCACGGCCGCCTTCCTATACCAGTATATCTTCACCTGGAATGGGTGCCCCCAAGTCCTCCTATGCAATAATGGAAAAATTTTACCTCTCAAGTTGTAAAGCTCCTTGCCACCTCCTTGGGAGCAAAACAAAACTCTTCTCAGCACCTTATAGCCCATCCACAAATGGGGCCATAGAAAGAATTAATGGCACACTGGTCTCCATTCTCCGCAAGATGGCCAGCTCTGACCCTCTACACTGGGATCTTTATTTACCCAGTGCCCTTATGGCTTACCAGATCAGCTATCATCGCATCCTCAAGATGTCTCCCTTCCGTGTGTTGTATGGAGGAAAACCTGGAGTTCCAGCCTTACTAGCCAAGGATATTCTCACTGCTAGGATGGACCCCGAACAAGCTATGAAAAAATTAGCCCAGCACATCATTCAACTGCAAGCTGAGGCTATGAACAACTTGGCCAAGATGGTCACTAAAGAAGGCCAAGCAGATAATGAGCGCCAGGCTCCTCTCCCTTCCTTCCAAGTGTCAGACTTGGTACTGTATTACCACAACTGTCTCACTCCTAGAAGTGAGAAGCTCAGTTATATATGGGAAGGCCCATTTGTAGTTACATAAAAGTGAGGGGATGAGTATTCTATTAAGTCCCTTGCTTCAGGTCTTACTATCAACTGCATTCGTGGGCGGTTCTTGTGATCTTATACCTCCCCAACCACTCTTGAAGGGGGTAATGTCAGACATTTATAAGTCTGAGGTATTGGAAAGAGTGGTTTCGATGTAAGTGAAGACCAAATCAGCAAAAAGACCCTGGTCGATTTTTGGTGGAACCCTATTAATTGGGGTAACATTTTTAATACTAATATTAACAAAACTCGGGCAAATACCACGAGTTTGACTAATCAGATTGCGCCGACTATGCAGTGAATTCAGGGAGTCCATTGGAGGCTCTTTCTCTGGTCACCGTCAGTTTAGTTCACTCCCCTTGCAACAACCAGCCCCTTTTATAGGGTCGGTGGGGGCTCCTCAGGGCGAAAAGATTTTCCCCCTTTCTGATTGGGCCCAATTAACTAAATCCCTTCCAAATGGTTTCATTTTCCTGATGGTTCCATCCCCGTCAGCCCTCACATTGAAGCAATGCGAGTCTCAAACTAACTGATAGGCCACTTTTGAATAATTCCTAATTTGGACAGCACCAATCAATCTGAACTTGAAGCACGAATAGTCTAAATTACTATTATTGTAATATTATCAGGGTTAGCTTTTCCCCCGCGCAGCGCCTAGATAAAAAACATACAAAACCAATTATTCTATTAAGTGCCTGTTTATATTATTTTTGATAAGTGGTAAGAGCAGCTCCTTCAATATTGTTGGATTCGAGGCAATACTGCACCAGCGAGCCTACAAAAGGGCCAAAAATCCAACAACAACCCTTAAACACTTGGCCAAATAGATTGAACCTATCAGACTTCATGTCAATCAGTGTTAGAGCTTTTAAGTAGACTAGTGGAATTAACTGCCATTGCTCAGGTTTATTTATGAGCTTTCACTGACATAGCCTAAAGGCTGTGTTAGAATTATGCTCAAGCCACTAGGACCAACAGCTTTGTTGTTGCCCTCATGCCTGGTGATCTATGTGCCACTACTACGCTTGAGCCAAACAGACTAACAGCTTCACTGTTGCCCTCACATCTGGTGATCTAGCTATCCTAAACCTATTTAATAAAACTCTAGCTCCAACTGACTGACTGACATTAAGTCCAATAGTCCAATCTATTTAACCAAGTGGTTGTGAATTGTCAAGTATATCAAATAACTTTTATCAAATTTCTTCTAAAACTAAACAAAAATCAGTAATAGAGTTTTATCAAGTAAATTTTCGTTAAAATTTAGTTGAACAATTTGGTGAATTGTTTAATATTCTGCCAATTCTCAACCACTTGATCAAGTAGATTGAACCAATCAGACTTAATGGTTTCAGATGTCATTCTGTCAGTCAATCTTTCTGTTATTGTTAGTGCTTTACTAAGTAGATTGATTAGTTTTGGGTGAGAAATTTGGTGAATTTTTAATATATTTGCCATTTTGACTCACTCAGCTTTTTAGATTAAACCTATCAGACTAAATGGCTTTGGATATCATACAGTCAGTTAGTTTTTCAGTGTTAGTGTTTTATTAAGTATATGGTGATTTAATCAATTTAATTGTCATTGCCTGATTTAAGATGATCAACTGGCTGTAAGATTAACTAGCTTTTAAAACTTTCAAGTAATGAAATAGCTTATCATCACCCAACAGTAAAAGGAGAGTTACTTTCCTCTCCGAAATTTGTCAAGTAGAATAGGCTGCTGCCATGAAAATTGAATACTAATTTAGCTTTATTGCTACTAGCATCCAGATACCCATGCTTTGATATTGTGTTTATAACTTATCAGATGATTTGAATCATTACTTTAGATATTATACTATAGATAACCAACTAACACTTGGCCAAGCCTATTTACTTTTTTTGCTTAATCAAATTCCACCAATCACTCAGCCAAAAATAATTGCAGTATCAAACAAACCATAAAACCATCAACCACTAAGCATAGTTAAAATAAACTGAAACTATTAAATCAACCAAATAATAGTGATGTTACCTGGTGATGTTTGGGTTTAATAAACAGATGATTCAAAGAAATTAAGTTAGTTTTTATCATTGATAACCCACTAAATTATTAGCTAAAACTATTGAACATAATAAACTAATTATTTACCAACTTCTTGGTAAAACAAAACTAAATTTATCAAAACAACCAAAAATTACCAAGAACTTTTATTAAAATCAGATAACTTATCAAATCAATTAATCACTAGCTGCGTATAAAACTACCAAGCTTAATAATTAACCTAAAACTAACAAACTCTTGACAAAACCATAAAAGTAAAAGTAATTGAGGTGGGTTGACCTTGGGACAAATATACCACACCAAGATTTTTTAGGCAGCTCTGGTTTCAAACTTGTGTTAAACAAATCCTGCATTTGAGTGGAGCATGAATTACCATGCCAGACTAACTACCCTTAAAATCATCAAATTAAATCAAATAAATTTTAAACTGCTCAGCCATAACAACATAATGATTACTGTGACAGATGGGGTCTCTGAACACTGCCACAAAGCAGTTTGGCAAGAAGCCCACGTAAGTGCCCACAGGCAGGATAATCCTGCTATGTAAATGTTCCTAATCTGACTATGTGGGAAGCCCTTTACTATAAAAAGTTTATGCCACAGTCAGGACTATACTGGTGCTCAGCAAAAGGGTCTGACCCCAGAAGAGCATATAAAGACTCAATGGCCTTGTCAAAGTCTGAGCTGTGGTCCATGTGCAGTTTCCCTTAAGGCCTTATTTAACTTATCTGATTTCAATTTTTTTTGGATTTTATTAAGTCAATTAAGTATTATAGAAGATGAAACTGCTTTACACAGTTTCATCAGCTCAGATTTATACTGAGCTTAGGGAGAAGAGCGGGTCTTGTTCCCCACGGAGTCTGCGGGCATCTTCTAGATGACAAACTTAACCTGAGGATCTAGACCCTCGATTTCCTTGTTGAGACCCATTCTGGAACTAGGACTGGGTACCCTTGCAGTTGCAGAAACTTTTCTGCATTTATTATTCAGCTTCAAATAGTTCTCAAAGCTCAGGCCATTCTCTTCGTCCATATTCCTAGATATTACCAACAGGGGTTTGGCGGCATCTGATTGGCCAGAGCGCCATTTACAAGGATTTTCATCCTTGTTGATACATTTGGGGACATCGGACTTTACTGCACCTGGTTGGCCAGAAATGTATGTCCAAGGGTCTGCTCCTTCATCACCACATTTAATAACATTCAATTTGGCAGCATTTGGTTGTCCAGAGTGCTATTTACAAGGATTTTCATCCTTGTTGATACATTTTGGGACATCAGACTTGGCTGCACCTTGTTTGACTGGAAATTCATATCTGAGGGTCCACTCCCTCATTGCCACATTTAGTAATATTTGGTTTGGCAGCATCTGGTTGGCAAGAGCACCATTTTTGAGGCTTTCCTTCCTTGTCAGCCTTGCAATTTTCATTTAGCTTCGATTTTAAGGCATCTGATTCATCAGATTGCCATTTACAAAAAATTGTAGCTATTGTGCCCCTCTCCCTTGGCCTCAATCATTGCCCTAAGGAAGATTAGAGCAATGTGGCGGTCGGGCAACGCCTTGAACGTTATAATTACCATTAAAACATATAAAACTCATTTCCTACATACATATAAAACTTTTATTTTACTACAGTAAATTGATAGATATTCTAAAATCTTTGTAGACTTGGACACAACAACTCACAAAAGTTATACTATAATTGGATAAATGGTATAGGAATTCAAACAGGAAAAACAAAGAAACATTAATTTTTATGTAAAACTAGCCAAAAGTACAAGCGTTACTTGCGTTTCTTATGTAGTAAGCTGATATAAGGAATAAATATGGTAGCTTTAGTTTAAATTGCACTAAGAATGGTAACTTAGTTTTAACCAGCTTCTTTTGTCTATATAATTTTAAATTTATTACGAGGAAGGCCGACCAGGGGATGGACTCTTCCAAATGTCAACCTGAAAGAGACAAAACTTACTAACAGGGAAGGCACCCCAGAGAAGCGATGCTATCTCTTGTTGTCAGCGGGAACGCCACTTATGGGGAGGGGGAGGGAACGTGTGAAGGGGCTGTAGCCACAATTGAACATGTGTGGAGGAAGGGGTCTGAATTGATGAACCAAACTGGGAACCAAGAAGAGACCAGCTGTCGGCGGCGTGGTGGGAGGTAGCCAAACATCCACGCTTGAAAATGGTCCACCAAATGAGACCGGAATCTGTGGACAGCTTCTGGGAGGGTGGGGGTGGAGCCTGCAATGGCATCCAAGACAATCGTGTGGATAGTCCACATGGCGATTGCAACCATCAGAGCATGGAAGGAGGGTGGAAGGGGGGAGGCCATTGATAAAGCAAACATATCTCTTGACAGACTGAAGGGATGTGTTTGATCCTGGCCAAGCAGACGTTGAGCTTCGCGCCATATCACTTTAGAGGTAGAGCACTTCTCCAGGCGGTGGAACAGCGTTCCATACTGGCCACACACGACGCAGGATGAGTGTAAAGCGTTAGAGCGCTCATCCGTATGGTACACCCACCTCAGGCAGCGCCACACATGGGAACAGATTTGAGGCTGCAACAGAGGATGGAGTGCATATTTCCAAATAGTCTTTTGAGTCTCAATGTATTAGGGGATGTCCATCATGTCCAGGTAGTCCACCCTGGATAGGACATGAGGCTGTGTGGGGATCACGCCATCTTGAATGGGTAACCCCAGTACCTCTTGTGTGAACTGAGGAGAGGGCGGCCTCCCTGGGCGGTGTGTCTGCTAATACGAATTCTCCACTCAGCACTCCGCATGGAGAGAAGGATTCGTTTGAGTGGGTTTTAGTACTGTGAGGACCTGTGGCCGATGGGTGGGAAGCCAGGTATTTCATCAAGGAGTGAGGGTTTGATGGATTGTTAAGGCCCAAGGCGCGGGAGAAGTTAGAGCAGGCTGCGCGGGACCAGTGTTGGGAGGGGAGCGTAGGAGCGGTAACGGCCGCAATCCAGGTGCCCAGGATCTTGGCAGCATGGGCTTTAAAGTTAAGCAGGCCCATGCCACATAGTGATGAGGGCCAAATATGACCTCTAGCCATACTTGTGGTGGGCGGCCAGACCAAAGCCATCCTTGCAGAAGGGCATACAACGATTTGAAAAAGCCTGAGGAGAAGGGGATGGCGTGGGCTCCAAACCAGACTTTGGAGAGGAGCATAGAGTTGGCTAAAACAACCCTGTCAGTAAGGGAAGTAGGGTGGGCTCTGAGGGAGGCGATGCGCTCCATCACGTTGTCTAGAATATGACTCTCCATTACTGCTGATGTGTACCCACGTGCCTCCACCCACACGCCCAGATGGCGGACCAGCCCATAATAGGGCGTGGCACAAAGGGGAGCACCATTGGGGTGGTGCGGGGTGAGCAGGGAGGGCGAGCACATGTGCGAGCAGATGGCTGGGCAGGGCTGGGCACTGGTCGCTGGGGCCCAGCAGGTTTGATACTGACCAAGGAGGATGATTTCGGTTTTGGAAGCGTTCAGTGCAGCGTTACTTACCCCGGGAATACTCCTGGATGAGGGCTTCAATTGTGCGTGCATCTTGATTATTAGACACCCTGACCACACAATTATCTGCAAAAACCATCATCTTGACTGGGGCTTGGCCTGGTACATGGACCCCAGTGAGGTGGGCATTCACGTTTCAAAGTAGTGGGTCAAGGCTGAAGTTGTATAAGAGTGGGCTAAGGAGGTCCCCTTGTCATAAGCTACTTTGAGGGCGGACTACTTCCGTTAGGAAGCCAGGGCCACGCACAGCCATTGTTGAAGATTCCATGAGCAGCATTACCCAGTTGATGAAGCGAAGGGGTAAGCGGAATTGATGGAGGCAGGCCCTGAGGTATTCCCAGTTTACTCTATCATAGGCCTTCTGTTGGTACAAGATACAAGTGCCCCAGAGGCTGTGGATGGTATGCGTTAGCCACAGAGTGCACGTTGTCTCAAATTGACCTTCTGGGTATGAAACCAAATTGTTCTGGGGAGATGGTGGCAGATGCTACAATCCCTAAATGGTTAGACATGATTTTTGTTAAAATTTTTGTATACGTGTTAGTTAAAAAAATGGGGCGCCAGTTGGCTAAGTCTAGCTTGTCCCCTTTCTTGAAGAGTGTGACAGCGAAGGCCTCTTGTCCTCCTGGTAGGAGGCGCGTTTACAGAAGGCTCTGGTTAAGGGAGGCAAGCAGCAGTGGGGATATATATTTGAAGTACTTTTTATAGAATTCATATGGAATGCTATCTGGGCCTGAGCATTTCCAATTTGGTGCACCACGGATTGCTGTCCAGAGTTCATTTGGAGTAATCAAATTCATTAATTCTGGGTATTAGGAAACAGTGTAGATGTGGGTTTGGTTGAAAAATTTCGCCACTTCAGCCAGCTGAAATGGATCAGATCGGCATAACTCAGAGTAATACTTTTGTATTTTGATTACCACTTTGGCTGGCGTATCCACAACAGAATCATCTGATCTCTGCACCTGTGTGCAGGCCACATTCTGGCGTGGTGCAAAGAATTTTTTAAAAAATATGCGGTGCACTTGTCACCCTCTGTAATGCGTTTGGCCCTGTACTGAACACAAACCCAATGTTTGTGTTGCCTTTTGAGCGCGTTGAGGTGGGCGGCTGCCTCCGCCCACTTCTGGCCCCATGCAAAGCTGTAGCCTGTGGCTGAGATGTTGGACTCCAGGTGTGCCAACTCTGCCAGAGCGCGCGAAATGATGGCTGATGTGGCTCATGAGCATCGGGAGGAGAGGTGGCAAGAGTGGTGGATGGTATCCTCTTTGAAGGCTGACCATGTGGAAATTGGGTCCGCGCAAAACGGTGTGACAAACTCTTTTGCCAAAGTTGCTGATCCCACCCAAGTGGAAAATCCTGGTGACACAACTTTGGGAGGCGGAGTTTGCACCAATGTGGGGCCTTAGCCACTGTGACAGGCAAGTGGTAGGTTATCGAGACCAGCTGGTGGTCAGAGAATTCAATTTTGTTGTTTAGAAGTGGGAAATGTGAGATTGAACTTTCGTCAGCGTGAGGACAATGTCGATGCAGGTCATGGACCTTAATTGACCATTGTGGACGTGGGGGCACATCATGTTTTTGAGCAGTGGGGCTTGCTGTGGCAGTGAATCTATTAACCCAAGGGTGGCCTTTAGAACGCGAAGTTCTACATGACCCTGGGGGCGTGGGAGGAGGAAGGCCAATGGTCCGTGGGTGTGTTTAGCCAACAGTTCATGTCGCCAACTATGAAAGGGTCTGAGGGGTAATGGGAGGGATTTGACTGATGAAGAAAAATCCTGATGCTCTCATGCACAGGTTGGGGCATAGATGTTGACAATAGCATGTGCAACGGTGGCCCACGAGAAAGTGACAACAAGGACTCAGCCATTAAGGAAGGAATCTGACAATATAAATTTGAAAAAATTGTTTTTATGAACTAGCACCCCACAGTGCTCTGACCAAAAGGATAGGGAAGGGAGGAGCATGGTTTTCCAAGCATCCTCGGAACCTCATGGACAGTGGGACTCCTGGATGGCCAGGATATCCACAGGTAAATTTTTTTGTAAAAAACTCATTTTCCTAGACCGGGATAGTGAGGCCTTGAGTCCGGCGATATTCAACATCCTTAAAGTGAAGGTTTCCCCCATCACACCTTAGGTGTGAGGGGTGGGCACCCAGACCCACTAGCCTCTCTCTAGATCCCCACGGGCCTTCACAACAGCGTGGGTGTTAGCAGCAACACTATCAGTATTTTTGTTAATTTTTGCAGAAAGAGTTGCATTGGCTTTAGCCTTCACTTTTTTTTCCCCTGACGTTGAGTGAATTTTTTGTGGTGCGGTCAAGTTTGGTGCACCAACGTTTGGGTCAAAAAAATTTTTTAGGTAGGTTGGAAACCAAGTCAGTTTCAATTGAAGCTTGGTTGCAAAGGTCAGGTGAGATCGAGTCACCCATCAGATCCTCAGATTGGTTGGCCCAAACAGCATGGGCTTCCCAATCTGATTGGTTGATGGATTCCTGAGTTGCTTCTGCCGCGAAGGTTTCGATGTCCTCCTGGCATTGGGAGTGTGGGATAGCGGAGGTGACTTTGGCCGCTTCCTTGGCCGCGGCCCTGTGTGCCTGTTTGGCCTTCTTCCACTCTTGAGGAGAGATAGGCTTTACCAGTAGGTAGCAGCCTTGTGCTCCCCACGGAAAAGCCTCTTTGGTGCTTGTGGTTGGTTCATAGTGCGCCTCTCCAATGGCCATGGCCGCCAAGGGGTGCTCTTGGAATGTGATGCCCTCCTTGGTGGGGCATGTGTGCGCCTTATGGCCGAACGCATCACAGTGGGTGCAGATGGGGGGGTGCGCTGTCCACGGTTACCCAGAAAGGGTGGGTGATATGCCCTTCTATATTGATATACGTGGAGTGTGGGATCTGGGTTAGGTCCTTCGCAATCTCCTCAGTTGGGGTCAGAACTGCGATGGCTTTGCCAGTGCACAGGTGTGGCATCAGCGTAAAGTGTTGCATCTTGAAAGATTGTATTTCGCCTTATACAGTGAGACCAACTTTCAGGTGCTGCTCCAAAATGGCACGTTTTACTGTTGTAGGCAAAAAGTCAAACGTGAGGAAAATTTGGTTGGATTTTGTCCATCTGGTGCGTTTGGTTTCCATGACCCATTGCCCTTTGGGGAGGTCAATCACTACGCGCACCACAGCAGCTTCAACTGCTGCCTCCTTGTTTTTGAAACTGAGGTCCAGCCAACCGCATGACATGGAGTGAGGTGTGATATACACCGCAGTCAGGAAAAAAGTGTGTACATCCCCACAAAATTTTCCCATAAAGCTGTCTGTTGGATGTCCAGAAACACATGGACTCCGTATTCCATTGACAATAGTGGTTGGGAGTGCGGCTTGTTGATGTACTGGTTGCATTGTGCTTGCCAAGCGAGGATTTCTGGGGAAATAGTGACCGCAGGTTTTTTATTTTTTTCTAATCTGCCGGTTTCTCTTGGGCGTTTTTGAATGTTTGAGGCTGCAGGCCTACCACCTGCTCCTCTTACCTTACTTGCCCAACTGCTCCCTGACATGGGCGCAGACTAATCTCTTCTGTGAGATTATCAAACTGGAATCAGACTTGAATTGAATAAGTTGAAAAAGTGATTGCAACGAGAGAGAAAAGTGCAATTAAATAATTATATCTCCATTTAACTGCTTATACAGGTAAATAAAAGATTTTTTTAGAGATGTAGAAAGCCAACTAGAAGCCTACACTACTTAAATTAATGATAATGCTACCAATTTCAGAGCATATTATCTTATTCATAGATGCTGTTGCCCATTGTATGAGCAGCTAAAACAAATCCAGAGTGACATTAACTATATTAAGGAAAATTTTTAAATGTTTTAGCAAGAAAATTGAAGTTAATTATGCAACAACCCATTTTTTGGATGAAAATTCTAAATAAGCGCTATGATGACTTTAAACTAGGCGAACCAAACTTAAAAATTAATTTAGTTTCATGCATCTTTTTCTATGTTATTATGAAAATTTGCTTAAACCAACTAAGTCAATTAACCCCAGAACCAAACCATGTTGTCATCAATTTATTCTATTACCACCGATCTAATATTTGTTATTTTTAATAACAGTTTTGGTTTACCCTTTGATGTCAAAAAACCCAATTATGACCCAACCAATTGGGTAAAAACAAATTTACATATTAATCAACCTAGAAACCTCAATGCAAATTTAGAAATTAAACATTTTGGTAGGTATCACCTAAAACTACCTAACAAAAAAATTCCACTTTGAATAAGCTTAGATCTTAAAGATTCAAGCCTTTAAGCAATTAATTTTCAATATCTTATGGCTACTCAACGAATCTTGCCATAAAATTCAATTTAAAAACCACCATATTCAAAAACTAAGACAGATGATTCTGTCTATTGCCGTGCCAATTTAACTTAGAAAACCAGACGCCTAGTCAATAGTAGCTGTTATATAATTGAGTTGAACGCTAGCCATCCATTTTCAAAATCTAGCAAATTAATTACCAAACTAATATAACTATACAATGTAAATGCCAAAAAAATCTAAATTATACTCACAAGAATTTAGCCAATAAAATTAACAATGGAATCAGATAAAGACAAAATCATTAAGTTTAAAATCCAAAATTAAAATTATTTAATTGTCAAGCTAATTTAACCCAGAAGATATGAATGTTAACCAAAAATCCGCCCATATTAAGTATAGAGCTAAACAATCGTTCAGAACTAGATAATTTTAGGACCAAGCCTTAAAAATCTTAAACTTTTTAAAATTGTGAGTCATCCTGCTAAAGACAGCAGCTTAGTCTTTGTAATAGAACTTTTCAGCATCAACCTATTATTTCCAAAGATGCAGTGCATATGGCTATAAAGCCTTAATGTCAATAATAATGAGTAAACTCATTCTAAGATAATAGTACCATAGCTATCTACAAGAATGAGTCAAATAATGTCACAAAGCTAATTTAACCTTAAGCTCTAGCCATTTAGTATATAAAAGTTTTTTTATAGTTTTGAGGATAATTCACCAGTATAGAAGTCTCTCCAAGCTATAGAAACCCAGAAATGATCAATATACCATCTCTGGGAGCATTTTTAGCCATATTCTCAAGTCCTATATGGCTGTTCTAAATCATCTCTAGCAGCGCTGCTACACTCTTACAATCTGGCCATTATGGCTGATTGCACCATTCTGAAATAAGTCAATACTTATCTTTCTTTTGCTTCAATACCTAAATCAAAGCAATAATTTGATTTTTTTAAAAAACAAAACACAACCACTCGATCAAGGCCAAACCTACCAATGTCAATGCAATTGACGCCTGCTATCCCAGCTTGGGGTGGTGGTGCGCCACCATCTGGCATCTTTTGGCCGCCACCAAAGTGCGACTGGACTTGCTCTGCTAGCCCTCCCAACGCTACCAGGCATTATGTCCCCCTCGGGACTTGGCACTCCACCTTGCAAACTCTCAGGCTGTGCTCTGGATCCCTTTGGTACTCCCACGGAGCAATTTGTGTTTCAGCCTCTAGGTCAAATATGGGAATTTATTCCCATACACAAGCGCGGCCATCATCAAGATGGCCATGGCAGTTTTCAAACCAACTGGCTTTATTAACTTCCTCACCTTTAAGGTGTACTTTGACCTCGGCTTTCTCTCAGAAACCAATGCAGCAGAAGCAGCCAAGCTGCAATTGATTTATAAAAAGTTCTGCTCCCCACCATTTGCACCTGGCTCCTAGATGAGGCCACTTTTGTGGTCCAGTTCGCCAGATTGCTCTCCTATCTTTCCCAAAAATGCCTCCTCCATGAGCTTACGGATGGTTTGGCCATTTACAGTGCAGACCCTGTGTTGCAGTTCGTGGTGCCCATGAGTTGGATCATCTGGCAGGCCCTCACACCTTCATGACGATCCACCCATTTAATCTCAACACCCATCTTGCAATCCCCCCATATGTGATCAGGTCCTCCCCTGATCATCCTTTTTGGGCGCGCATCAAAAATATCCGCACCATCTGCCCTTGTGCTTTGAGCTTGACCACTCAAAGCGCAAGTGCCCCACAGTTTCCGCCTCCACCGCTTCCATTGCCCCTTCTTCTGGCGCCACCACAGCGGCTGCCTTGCCCCAATTTTTAGTATGGGGCATGATCCTCCCGCCCCCACCCTCAGGTTATTCTGGTGCTGCTTTGCTACAGCAGCCAATTAAAAATTAAAATTTTTAAAAATTTTATTAATTTGATAGGTTTACTGAATCCTGAGTTGATGGCTGAAACAGTTTCAGATGAGCTGCCATGGTCGACTGTTCATAGCCAATCAGGTTCCACCACCATACCAACTCCTGTGGCTGGACCAGTGCTAACTGAGCTTAATCCATTTAAGTGTCTCCATTGGATTTATGATAGCGACCAATCATATAATGTAAAGCCAGATTTCACGTTGGAGAAGTTTTTATTGATCCTCCTGATTCATGCCCCCGCCATTTTCACTCTAAAAGCAGCTTTAAAAATAATAAAATTATCAATCAAATGGCAGTGGAAGCCGCAGCTGCCCCTGCCAACACCCTCCTCCGCCAGCATCTCCATGGGGTGATGGAACCCCTAGTAGAGGGTATTCCCATCCCAAATTTCCCTCCCAATTTTTATGAGGATGCTAAATATGAAATTGAGGAGCTCACTTTTGGTGGGAGCCGCGCTTGCATTGATGCAGCGAAAACCTCTCTTTTATGACCCCAACTATCCCCAAACCCAATGGCGCATCAAGTCATTTACTTGTGTGCCTGCTCTCATAAATTTTGCTGAGCATCAACTTGCTTGATACATTGTGGCAATGGACACTGCCGGCCTCATTAACGTTGAAAACCCACAACTATACCTCTTTATGCCTCATGTTGCTGAGGCTCCAACCCTGATGTTGTCTGCCATGGTCCATCAGCTAAAGTGGGCGCTGAAAAAAAAGTTTCCCCAAAGTTTCCTCATCATCTGATATGGCTTGCTGGGCTAATAACCTAGGGGCTATATCAGGATTTTATAATTTATGATACTCCCTCTGTTTGGCCCATTTGTAAATAAAGATGCGTGGCGACTCCCCCTTTTGGGTTGGGCACCACTAGTGCTAAAAGTTTAAGTTAATACTTAAACAAACACCCTTTTTCTAATATGTGTGATTTGCAAAACGTCCCAAACACCAGGCTGAGATAAAATTTGTCCCAGGCTGGTCTTCCTAAAGAAGCTGTCAACATTCCTCAGATGATACCACTTCCCTTCTGTATGAGTCACTATCTAAACTGATAAAAATTAGCTCGTTTTCAGCCAAGATGGAGGATCATAGGTCAGAGGGGCACTTGCTAAGAAGCTTTAAGCATTTCTACATGCTATTAACTGCCAAACTAAGCTATATGTGGTGCTCAGTAACGAAAACATGCATCTGTTTTGCATATGATCTGACCACTACTTAAACTTTCCTGTCATCTGAGAGGAAGGCTTACCTTGCTGACATGCTCAACTACAACTTAGCTGGCCCATGCTGTTCCCTTCTCAAGGTCATATGCCCCAAGCAGTAGTAATTTTACATCTGCGCTTTTATAACATAGATCATCACAATCTAATATAATCTTAGCCTTTTAGCTTGTTTCCAATCCTTGGCTCAGGATTGACACTCCTACAGCCCTGAGTTTTCCTGTTGTGTCGTGAAGATTCTTGCCAAGCACACCATTATGAAGCATTACCACTGGGATAAATTCGTCAACTTTGCCATGCAGAGTGAGCTGTACCATAAGGAGGAAACCTAGGTGGGCATTAAAATTGGCCCTCACTTATATAGTTTGAACTAATAATAAATTCTAACACCAAATTTATTTGAAAAATTCTCGACTGGCTGGTATCAGCATTTCAGTTTTATGTCTTTATTAGTAATATATGCAATGAGACAAGCCCTTTAATTTAAGAAGGTACCCAGATCACCATGTTACAGGTGCATGAGTACTTGATTTTGCATCATCACATTAAAGCTTTTCAGTTGTTGTTTGACTTCATTATATGCCTTCTAGAAAACTTCTCAATATATTACATTTGTTTGCAACGCTTAGTTCAAGTTTATAGTAGATGGTGCAACGCCAAATTTACCCGATCTTATCAAACAATTTTCACCTTAGATTAAGGCTTTTAACAATATATTTTGTTCTTTTTGCTGTTATATAGAACCTTGATATGGAATTTATTATATTTCTATTTTATGAAAATATATTTTAATTAGATATTTTTATAATTAGAAACCTGTAATGGCTAGAAAAATTCTCAGTCTGGTATATTTGTTTCAAGGGTGACCCTCCTCAATTTTTTAGATATTTCTTAAAAGATTTTATTATTAAGCAACGCGTTACTGGACCTATTTCATATAGGTCCTATATAGAGTCCAAGCAATGATCTTGCTAAAAAACATTTAAACCTATACCATTTGCTAATTCAGCCCCTTTCAATATCAATATAACCCAAAATAAGGGTATGAAGGAAAAGGGTTTGATTAGTAAAAATCTTGCTAAACTGGAAAGAAAATATCCTGACTTAGTAAATTTCCATTAAAGAGGTTGAAATATACCATTTGCTAAGGAATAAAAATCTTCCTTTTTGCTAATGATAATTTTTACCTTTTTAAAAAAGGTTAGTCCGGTATTGATATGCCATCACACTTCAGACAATATAACTTGTTAAGTATCAGTTATTATTGATAAGCGTGATCACCCTCTAAATTCCTGCAATACAATTGAGAAATACTTTGAACACAATTTCCTTCCAAACCTTGTCATTCTGACAGCTAAAAGTGGTGCTCCCTGCCTGGCCACACTCCCAGGTTACCTTTTATAATGGTATCTTCTCAGTGAAAATAGTAATAATGCAGGAAGTGTAACACCTGTAAATATTAATAGTGTCTTGCAATGGATGGATTCTAATGAAAGTCATGTGCCAGAACCCCCTGAACAAAGCTTTGTTTAACTTCAAGCCACTTTGAAGATTTGATGCTTTGTATAGAGTCAAATAAGTACCACATTATATCTTCCAATTCATCTAAGGCTATTAATAAGTTGCTAATGGTTATTCTATTCCCTGGAGATTAACCAACTAAATCATGTTCTAACATTTTATGTTATCCAAAATCTCTACAACTTCTCAAGTTAGCACCCTCTTAAGTCGGTTCTGCACACTGACAAATATATAAATAAATTTATGCTATCTATGATCCACCATTTTTTAAAATCTTGAGGATTCACAAGAAAATAACTCTTCAAGATTCTTCTTATTGCAGGAGTTGCACACCTCATTGCTAGTTACAAAACTATATCACTTTTGTATTACAGGGCAACTGCAATACCATTTTTTAAAAATACAGCAATCATATTATTTTATAACTAGATGACTAATTGGATGTGGGGTGGCCAATCTATTATGTAATGAGTTATCTTCAAGGTTTGAGGAAATTACTTATAATATATATAATTACTTAAGCTTCACTAAATCCAATACTTAGATTAAAAATGTTAGATAGCGATCAAACCTCTATTTCAATCAACTATTTAAAAGTGATGATCCAAAATTTACATTCACTATGGGTCCTCATACGATTCTAGCCCAAAGATCTTGTGGAATCACAGGTTTGGCCAGACTAACTGTCCCAGAAGAGGCCTTCTAGCCTATCAAGATATACTGGATTAGATGGACCCATAGGAACAACATGACCTATAGGAACTTTAGGGCCTACCAGTCCTCTCTAGACCTCATGGACCAAAAATGCATTCTCCATAACAAGCTGATGATAAATCCTGATGAGAAAGAAATTATACCTTTGATCTTGAATTAGTTGCTACCACTATATAATGTTGTCTATATCAGGACCTAGATCCAGTTGATCCAAACCTTACCAAAGATGCTCTAAAAGAAGGATTGATGAATCATAATATCTTTATGACTTCATTGAGTTGGGATATGATACTTAAAAAGTTGAAGCAACATCTTAGAGAATGTAAAGCAAGAACTTTGAGCTACCATTAATTAGCAAACTGAGCTTGAGGCATTTTAATAAGAATGACTCTAAAGAGTATCAACTGAATCTATCACGAATCAAGTTAATACTCTCCTTGACATTATTAATTGCTCGCAACAAAACAGCAAATTAATCTGATTTTCTAAGGATCCATACGTGACTTTATTTTTAGGTATCTCTTGAACCTCTATTGAATGTAATTTATAATTTAACTTTAAATATTAAGACAGTGAATAAACCTTAAAATATAAATTTACACCCACTGAAGGGAGTGTTGTTTTCTTTCTCTAGGTATGAAAATGCTATGGAGGGGGCTTTAGATGGACAAAAGATTAAACGCTTACCCTCTTGTCTAAGGTGAATTTATCATGAATTAATGATAACCACTTTGACAATGTACTACAAGAAATGAGGCTAAAACATCCACATTAAATAATTTTGACAGTGGTCAGACATTAGCTAATTAGGAAAATAGCGTTCATGAACATTCAGCTATACTTTTGATGAATCTCCAGCTATATTCTTCTTTCTTCTATTACAAGCACATATCTTATTAATTATTAACAGAATTTCCCTCAATGACACTATAACTGACATACTTTTCGCTTTGGTTAGTAAGCCTCAGTTCCAGTACATATGATTTTTAAAGAAGCGTTCTATCTGTTCTATTCTCTATAAAGAAAGTTCTACATAAAAATTCCTATAGCTCTCATGAATTTGCCCCTCTTTCATATAATCCTGCTTGCCCCCATCTACAAATGATAAATTAGGTTGAGGCTGAACTAGTTTGGATAAAAATATCATGTATCTATTGTGATTGACTCAATAATACTTTTAAGCTCTGGTGGACTTAACTAGCTGACAAAAAAGAGGGATCAGCATATGGCACAAGGCTATTTGTTATGATGTTTTTGAAGAGTACAAACAAATTATGTCCACGTTATCAAACTGAAATCACTTCTTCTAATGCTATCCATGATAAAAATATACATGACACTTAAGAAATATTAAAATGATACTTTAAATTATTATCCTGTGTCAAAAATGCATTCCCTATCCATATAGTTAATCTTATTGCAATGGGAAAACACAGTACAAATATGGATGCCTTAGTACATAAGATCTGGGCGAAAGAAATGGTTAACTCTTGGTCTCTTATAAATATTATTTTTAGTTTAGAAAAAATCAAGAATAAAACCCAATTTTAACCTTACTTTTGAACATAGTACTACAGGTATCGCCTATGTTGATCCATTAAAACATATTCAAGACTTCCACTTAAAAATAAGTAAGTTATATTTATATCTCCTAATGTAGAAGTATATTACAGCAAAATTATATCATTTGGTAAAAAACCCATTTTCATAGTTTACTCAGCTATTAATCAAAAAAACCCGACATATTGCATCATGTAAGTACACCATCAATACAGCCACAATCAGGCGTACCTTGGCAGAACTGGACCACCTCAAACATAAAACTCCAAGACCTGGTTATAGCCCCCACTGGGGATGCAAATGGGCGGAAATATCCGCCCAACTAAACACCTTCTTCCTCGAGCACCAATACAGAATCAAAGTATTGAACAAAGGTAAGTTCATAAAGGAAGGAGAAACATATTTGACATATTTCTTCCACCAATTCCACTCCCGCAGCAACCAGCCCACATGCACACAGGTCCGCAAGACTGATGGCACCGTGGCAACTGACCCTGAGGAGGTCAAGGCGGAAGTACACCACTATTACACTGAATTATACCGCGATACACCAACAGACCCACAAAAAACCACAAAATTTATACAAACCGCCAGAATACAAGGCACACCACTGAACTACAATATTCTAAATCTAATTACATGGGAGGAGCTTTGGGATACAATCCGCGGTGCACCACGTAGTAAATGCCCAGGGCCTGATGGGATACCCTACAAATTTTACAAAAATATTTTCAACAAATTTCCCCCCTCCTATTGGCGTCTATGAACCAGTGCTTTCTGGAAACACGCCTCCTACCTGGTGGCCATGAATCATATGTCATAACCTTATATAAAAAGGGTGACAATTGAACCTGGCCAACTGGTGTCCAATCGCACTATCTAATACTGACACAAAAATTCTAACAAAATATTTTAGCAGCCAGATTAGGCGCAATTGCCTCTGACGTCCTATCACTCAACCAGTTTGGGTTTATACCAGGGCGCAGAATCTGGAACAACATACACCCTGTTGCAAACATATGTCAGTCCAAAGCAACTGGAGCCCTAGTCTTCCTAGACCAGGAAAAGGCATATGACCGCGTTATCTGGCCATACCTAAAGGAATGCCTACACGCTTTCAAACTCCCACCCAGATTCATAAACTGGGCGATGATCCTCACAGAATATGCAACCATGGCTGTATGGTGCCATGGCTTCCTAAATAACAAGATCACACCACACAGAGGGCTCAAACAAGGAGACCCCCTCAGCCCGCTGTTATATAATTTCAGTTTTGATCCACTCCTCCCCGTAACTGACTCACGTCTCATGGGGATAACCGCACAAGGACTACCAACAATCAAGGTACTGGACTTCGCAGATGATTGCGTGGCAGGTATAGCTAACAACAATGATGCCTGACAGCTGGAACACACCCTAGAGGAATACTCCATGGTGAGCAATGCATCGCTCAACAAAAGGAAAACAGAATTATTCTCTTAGGCAAGTACACTAACAACTGGGCTACAACACTAGAACCTCATACCCCCATATGAAGGAAAAACCCACTCATCTTACCCTTTGCATCATCTCCCACCACCACTCCTGTCCGCCACCTTGGGATATGGCTGGAAACAGGGGGATATGCCAATGAGAAAATGGAAAGCAACTTACTACAGCGGGTATCCAAACGCGTCGCCTCCCTCAAGGGAAGATCCTCAGGACTAACAGGGCGAGTAGCAGTTGCTAAGTCAATTATCCTCCCAATACTATGGTACCCTGCCCACGCAATTGCCATCTCACCCACCTTTATAACATCAATCCGCGCGCTCATCCAGAGATGGCTGTGGCCTAGATCACATCCTCCCATACGGATGGAAACACTCTTTGGCCCACGATCAAGTGGAGGCATGGGACTAATAGATTTTAGAGCCACGCCAACCGCATCCTGGGTACCTGGATAAAGGAAGTCCTTGCCCCAGACCTCCCTCAACAACAGTGTCCAAGCCATCGAGAATTAACTTCACACAGGCGCTCAAATTAACCAACCCACATAGACCACCCAGACTACTATCATACCTTGCTAAATACCCTACTACAACGGGCCAGCATGGAACCCCCTCACTTCAAATGTATCCTCCAAACCATCCGCCACATGGGATGGACCTTAGAGAACACTGGCACTGTGCAGGGAAGGGGACGACCCAGCACCCACTTTAAATTAAGAAATCCAGAAAACCACCTCCAGTGAGACATGCTTGCTATGACCCCAACCATTGCTAGAATCGAATACCTAGATGCGTTGGACATCCCCTACGATTTAACCACACAGAAGACAGTGTGGATAATGACGCACCACCCACTCCTACAGCTGAGGGTAAGAGACAACGCCTGGCGCTGTTTGAGAAGGACCTATAGGACGGCGGACCGCTCCAACTCCCTACACAAAACATGTGCAGTATGTGGAGGGGAGGGATCCCTACATCACCGCCTAGAAACATGCCCCCAACCAAAGCTATATGGCAGGAAGTCGCACGCCTGCTCATGATTCAAAACGAACAGGAATTCTCAATATCAAAGAGTATCTTCGCGCTCCAGATCGAGTCACCAATCCCATCTACCCTCCGCTCCCTAATATCCATTGCAATGTGGACAATCCACACCATTGCCTTAGATGCGTTCAGGGGCTTGGTCCCAACCATCCATGGGGTTATCAACAGGTTCCACGTCCACTTACTGAAGCACTTCCAAGCCTGTCTCTATGGATATATGAGGCCAAGGCAATATGCGCTCATAGAATCGTGGTTCCCACTCTGGTTCCTCCACACAGACCCCTTCCTTCACGCCTGCTCCATAGCGGGGGAAACCCCCTCAGAGTAGCGCACCAGCCCCCCATACCTTGCAGTCCCTCTGGCAACAGGGGTAACCTGAGTACTCCAGGGTGCCCAATTTTATCTATCTTCATTTTCACACATACTTGGTAATGCCCATCCCCTGGTCAGCTTGCCTCGGTTAAATAAAATAGTTTACTCAGCTACCACAAAGCACAAAGATAATTCCTATCTATCCTGGTTATCATGTACCTTTAATACTATAATAGTCTTGTCCTGAAAAAGGAAAACATAAGCGGTGAATATGTTCCTAGAATATGCTACGTCCATTGTTAGACTGATGTTTCAAAATTAAATAAAATTTAAATTCCCACCTGATGTAAGTCCTGGGAGCACCCCTTCATCTTAATTGGGAGAAATTTTCATAGATAAAAAATTGTTCAGAAATTCTGGTCTTCTCCTTATACAACAGGGAGATTTGGCACATATTATTTTTATGAGGTGAGTGACAGACTAACACTGAAGGTTGTCTTTTTACCCTCTCTTTTATTACCAAGGAGTTGTGGAGAAAATCAATGGGGTGTGTCAGGAGGCGGTGGTGACCATAAGCCATCGCCAACAGTTCAAGTGCAACCTCAGAACTTTCCAGAAGTCATCCCCCTAGTTTGAGTCTAATTTATAGCAGCAAGTTGATAAATGAGATCAAATTGTTCATATTGACCTCAAACTTCAAATCGCCATTCTGACTTCTCTAAGTGCCACCAGTGAAGGCAAGCCCTCCTGTATGATTTCATGTCCTCTCTGAAGGTCTTGGCCTTTTAAGGGAATTTAATTTTTAGACAAATGCTGTTTCAGTGGAATATCTTAGGTACAGAATTCCCTTAAAATAATTCTAAGAGGAAGTACTTTGCAGAGGCAGTCTCTGTTCGTGGAACAGACAAAAAATAATCATTAGTGAAAATAACTAGGAAGTCTGAAGGCATTTTTGTTAATAGAAATTTTCAGATATTTATAAACATCCAAGATATTTAGGGTTACCTAGGGGGAGCTTAACTTGATGGATGAAATCAGATTGGCTATGAAGATCTCTTTAGCTGTGTGGTGGGATGCATAGACTTTCTTTGAAATCCACTCTATTTTAGCAGGGTGGCAGATTCTGTGGACTCCAAGTGGCAGGATCTTCACCAGCTAACTCAGCGCCTTTGCTAGGTGAATTGGTGGATATATCCAGGGTTTGAGCTTTCTTTCGCCCTTTTAGAGTTCATTAGTTGAGTTGTTCTCAATATTGACTTATATAGTTGAGTCTCTTTGACAAAGTTGCAATTCAGGTCATGTATAAAACGACACTCATTCATCCAATTTTTATGATACCTGACAATGCCCCCTCAAGATCTTGCTGAGGAGGGACATAATTTTAGAGTAATCTAGCATTCACCAAATTTATAATGGCATACAACTTCACAGAGGCAATATCTTCTTGGACCTAAATGGTAGAACACCCAGTATGGACCTGACCACAGAGTGACAAGTTTATGAATTTGTACTCTGGGCTGGTGATGGTATGATATAACGAGGTCCCCTAATTGAAATTCAGGAAGGACCAGCCACCAGGCATTCCGCTGCTCAGCTCCCCTTTTTCAAATTGTACCTATGGACCTAGTGGCTAATGCTTGTAACCTAAATAATTTTCTGGCCAATCTTTGCATGGCTAAGACAGTGGTTTCTAACGTGGAATTTATGAGTATAGGCTGCACAATAAAAAGCAAAATTCGTTCTCAACCATAGAAGGGCTCAGAAAGATAACATTTAAAGGATTCAATGATAGCTATCTTGATATGTTAACAAGACCGCCGTTGAGCATTTATTCTATCTTGAAGGATCAGAGGAAGTTAGCTTGCAAAATTTGAAACTAAGGAACTGCTCGTTTGCTCCACAGCTCTTTTGGTAGCTGGATTTTTAGGTTCATAAAAGTGTGATAAGTACCCTTTAGAGAGTTAAGATCGGCAACCACACTGGAAATAAAATTGTTACTACTATCAGATAGCAGCACCATGAGACTTCTGTGGAGAAAATAGAAATTTTTCATTAAGAAAAGTGCGGTCACTTAGGATTTTGGGAAGCAACTGAGATAGCCTTAACCTATTTTGTAAAGTGATTAACTGCAAAGAATGAAAAACGGTGACCGCGCATCACGATTGGCAGGGTCCAATAACATCAATGCTAATTGTGGCAAATGGAGCAATGGGGCCAATGATGTGATTCTTGAATAGAGGATTGGCGGCTTTTTGATTTGCACAAGTGAAGCATGAGTCAACAACATAATGGACTGTCTCAATCATTCCTTACCAATAGCGGTGCTTTCTCAGCCATCAATGGGTTTTCTTCACTGTGCCGTGCCCCACGGCAATATATGCCTCCTGAGAAAATTTTGTCCAAACATAGGCTCGGAAATATGGTAACCAAGGGGTCCCAACCTGTTTATATAACAATTCTTTTTTGACTCAAGTCTGAGCAGACATCTGCTTTAAGCGCTGTTGCATCATAGGCGGCTCATGGCTCCAATCTTCCACCTTTTCAGTGAGCTCATAGATCCAGTCCACTTCAGAAACATAAAGGGCCAGGATAGGCAATTGTGACAACCAGTTGGCGTTTTGGTGTATCTTCCCCATACAGGGACTATTGAGAAGTCGTAAGGCTGGAGCTTAAGGGCCCATTGGGTCCAATCGTCCATTCAGGTCTTTCATCTGTTGTAACCACTGTATGAGGAATGGTAAATCACTACGGTAAAATATTTATTGTACAGAAAAGGATGAAAATGTTTGATGGTCAATAACATAGCTAAAACTCATGTTTGGTAGCGCTGTAAAATGTTGCACTCAAGTTAATTTCTTACTAAAGTAAGAAGTGGGGTAATCAACTTTGCTTGTGTCCAGTTCATCCAGAATAACACACATCCACATAGCTTGTGTCAGAAAATAGCTTTAAGGGTTTATTAAACTCAAGATTTAACAGTATAGGGGCCATAGTCAGGGCTTTTTGTAAGACATTGAAGGACTTCTGCTTGTAATCCTCCCAATGGAAAGGAACCTCTTTATGGAGGTTGTAGGTTAGTGACTCAGAGATATCGCAAAGTGCAATATAAATTGTTGGTAGTATCCAACCATGCTGAGAAAAACCTTAATTTCACACAAATTTTTGGGTTAATTCATTTTTTTTCAATAGTTGTCACCTTGTCAGACAAAGGCAAGATACCTTTGTGGGTGACCTTATGGCCAAGGAATTATATCTTGTTCTGAAAGAAAAGACATTTTTTGATCTTTAATTTCAACGCTGAAGAGTGTAGCCATTTAGATACTTTTTCAAGTGGGTCAGATGCTGGTCAAACACATGAAAAAATATAATTACATCATTAAGGTAGACCAGCACACATGACATCTTCAGGTCCCCTAACAGACAGTCTATGGCCCACTGGAAAGTAGACAGGGCGTTTCACAGTTCCTGAGGCATGTGAGTGGGCTTGAATAAGCCTTCACTCACTATAAGCGCACATTTCTCTTGGTCATCCAATGGAAGCTTCATTTGCTAGTACCCACTGGTAAGATCCACTGTGGAGAAAAATTAGGACCCAGGCAAGAGACGTAGGGAGTTTTCAATCCTAGGTAGCAGGTAGCTATCTTTCTGAGTAATAGCAGTCAGACGTATGTAATCCATTACCACATGATGATCTCCATCCTTCTTCATCACAAGCAATAACGGTGAGGCCCATGGACTCTGGGATGGTTTTAGCAGCCCAGCTCCAATAGTTATTTTATTTCTTTTGCAACCTGGGCTTCCTTGACTTTAGACTTCTGATAGGGGTGGGTGCAGATTGAAGGGGCAAGCCGGTCAGCACAAGATGTTGCATCCACTTCATAATCCCAAAATCCTTTGGTCCAGTGGAGAAAATATCTCCATATTATTCAATTAAGACGTCAGCCTATCATTGTTTGATTGTAAGCATCTCACTAATCTTCACTTTGACTCGGGGTAACATAACATTTTCATCATTCTTAAGTCTCACAGGTCACCACATCCTTGGATGAACTTAATCTGGTCAATTGGCAATGTCCATACATATGTGACAGGTTTGTATCAAGTTTTCTACATCAGCCAATACATTGAGTTGACTATTAAGACAGTCAATGGGCCCCATTAAGTGTGATCCAGCACTCCAGGACATATAAGGGGTTCTCAAACGTCAGATAAAATTTCTCCTTAACTTTTCAATAAGTGGCTCAGCAGTATAAAGCTTGAAGACCAGTCTCCACTAGGATCTGCGTTTTAGGCGGTATGACTACGCGGCCAGGCATATAAACAGGCATTCCCATCCATAGCCTCTGCGCAGGAAGGCGACAGCTTGGTTTTAGGTCCAATCACCCAATAATCTAGCTGTTTGCTGTTGTCAGGGTGTTCCAGTAGGCAACACTGGGGTTTCCTCTTCCCTTTATCCTAAGTAGCGTCTTTTAAAACCAGAGGAATGAGGTACCCTAAAATATAATTCTAAAAACCCTTGTGGCTTATTAGTTTATCAAATTAAACTAATTATCTTAACTATAAGCAAGTCATAAGCATCATTTATAACATAATGGTGGAAGCCATAACAACCAGAGAGCTAATTCTAAGAGGCAAGGAGGACTAGGCACCCAGGGAGTAGGTAATTTGATGTCCTGCCATTCCTTAGTCTAGGGATTGATTCTGGTTTAGTGCAAACTTGATCCACTTGACAGCCGTGGGAAAACGACGTTGATTGGAGAGCCAGTGTCAATGATGGCCAATATCTTCAATTTGTGAAAAATAACCTCTACTTGAATAACTTAGGTGCCAAAATTGAGAATTGAGTAAATGGAGTTTGCTGGATGGAGTGGTCTGGAAATGGAAGAGTAAGAGAAAGTTAAGTATCTATTCAAAACATAGAATCTGGGACTTCCAATTTTGTTAGGTTTCTCCAAAACATAACACTCAGCGCGTGAAGTGACAAAAGGTTTAGGTTGAGGCCTTGCTTCATCAGCAGATGGTGCTTCGTTCCCTAAGCTGACTCCGCTTTTCCTGACGCATCAGCTTGCTTCTTCCAATAGGAACTTTCTTGGTGGCCAAATTTTCCACAATACAAGTATGGGTTGCGACATTTGCTTTTTTGATCTCTGAATGCGCCTGAACAAATGGATATTGGTCAAGTCGCCTTATTTGAAGCTTGGCATACTTTTGGTTTGGGCAATTACATTATTGACTCCTTAATGTCAAGGGTAGATCAACATCTTTTTGGCGTTCTGAATTTTGATTACCAAGTTGACTGTGTTGTAAAGTGGAAAAAACAGCCGAAATTTTATCATCCAAAGTAACCTGGTCACAGGAAGCTAACGTCTGTGCTTCATTATAGAAGCATTCCACAAGTTCAAAAAAGAGTTTCCCCTTATCTAAGGAGAATAAGCATAAGAGCCTGCTTATGGTTAAAAAAAAGTCAAGTTAATGCTAAATACTTTGATAAGGGCCTCCTTAATGGCTGCCCACGTGATGCATTATTAAATTAAGGCATCATAATTTCTCATGTCTTTCCATCCAGACAGGTTTGTATATGCTGGCATTTTTGTCAGTTGGTAGCTGACTCCATTGCGCCCTCATATACAAAGAGGTATGACTGAATTGTATCAGCCCCAAGTTGTACTTCACCTTAAAGGTAGGTTAAAATATATGACAGGTTTGAAGAGGACATGAATGGAAGGAGTGAGCGGGCGCTCGGAGTCAGTGAGCCCTATGGTGCCTATATTAGTATGCAGGATAGCCCTATCAAACTGATGGCAGATATCGTCCATGTCGTCTTGAATAGTGGCGTAGTATGCTTTGACGCCCTTAAAGGGGGCCATAGAATCTAAAAGGTAGCAAAGATTCTTGATCTCTTCGGACTTTTGTGACAATTTCTCAAAGAGAGAATTCTGTTTATATTCAATTGTTTAGAGTCAGATAATTATCCGCTCAATGTGGTGATTTTCTTGGTTTTAGGAGGCGCCAAGATTGGATCAGATGTCATTAATCTTTCATATTTTCTGTACAAGGAGGAGAAGGTCAAATCATTATCCAGATGTTCCCCCTCAATAATGATTTCAGCTTCTTGAGCCGCCAGTAACCGTTTTCCTTTAAGCGCTTTAGGTCAAGCTTCATGGTCATCATTAAAAAAAGATCCAGCAGGTGAGGAGGCGACCAGAGGATCTCAGGGATCTCCATGTCCAAGGGGCACTTGCTCTCCTTCTCTCCCTCTGGGTCCAGTTTCACTGAGGGCTCATTTTGCACCGTAACTTCTGGAGTCAGCATCATTGTTGTTGAACACTCAGCTGCTGGATTTGGCCAAACAAATTGATGATTTGAGAATCAATCGTTTTGAGATCTTCAGTAATTTGGTTGAGGAGGGTGGATAAGGAACGTTCCACTCTTTGGTCCATACCAGTGGTTAGTTGGACTGACCTTTGGGCGCATAGATTCTGCAAGTGTTGAACGACTACAGTGTCAATTTTGAGCAAAGTGGCGTTGGATGTCATTAAATTCTTGACAGTTACTCAAAATGGCCTCCCAAGTACCTTGGCCAAAATTAAAGGCAGCTTCATATAACACAGTGAGCTGGGAGTGATTCTGTTGGGTCAATCCTAGCTGTCACTACTCCAAGCGGTGGAGTGAAAGCAACCGACGGTGTTGGTGTAAGACAGGATGGATAAATCGTTGGAGGTACAAATCTGTATGAATCGCTCTTATATCATTGCTCAAAAGCTTGGCTGAGAAATAAACCCAGTGCAATTGAATAGTCTGGGTAGAGCTGCTATGACTAGACTCCCACCAGGGATTTTAACTTTGCCTAGAAGATCTCAAATAGTAGGGGAGAAATCAAAAGCCTGGATTTGATAGGTGGATTCATCAGGAACTGATATATCTAAAGTCATGGTCATGTGGAACTCAAGTTTTATGTTGTTAAGTTAGCATCACATCTTGATTATTGATAGTGACCCAACGGGTCAAACTGATATTCTCCACCATATTGGGAGGGCAGTCTTCACTGGAGTTATTCATATTGATGGTAGGCCTTCACCAGGAGCCTCAGAAGGACCTGGCAGGGACACCAGCTTGTAGGACTTCGTCATCCTCTCTGAAGGTCAGGGACTTCAAAGGCTGTTCAATTATTAGTTAGACGCAAACCAGCGGAATCACTTAGGGACAGTATTCCACAATGAAATTATCTTGGTATAAGTTCTTCTCAGAGGCAGTCTCAGTTCATGGAACAGGAAAAAATAATCACTAGTGAAATATAACTAGGAAATCTAAAGGTATTTTTTTAATCATAATTTAGAGATATTTATAGGCTCTGAGGTACTTAGGATCACCTAGGGGGAGTTTGGAGTTTTATTCAGGATCAAGTCGGTTAAGAATACCTCTTTGATGATGTAGCAGAATGAATAGGCTTTCTTTGAAATTGACTATCTTTTGTAAGAACGGCAGATTCTGTGGACCACCAAGTGGCAAGATCTTCACCAGCTGACTCAGTGCCTTTGCTAGAGAATTGGTGGATCATTCTGGCTCTCGAGTTTCTCTTTCACTCTTTTGGTAGTTCATTATTTGAGTCATCTGAATAATCATTTAATTGTTAAGAGTCTCTTCAACCAAGTTGCAATTTAGGTCATACTCAAAAACTGGCTCAGGCTTGTCCATTTCTTATGATAATCAACACCTCCCTAACAGGTTCATGCGTTACAAACCCAAATAATTCAAATGTGACTGCACTTACCTGACTGGCCTTAGGCAAATTCTGTTAGTTGTCACAATTTTTTGCCAACTTACTTGGTGAAATTGCGCTGCAAAAGGTCTTATATAAAACTGATATCAATCTAAACGTTAGTTAAACTATATCACCATTAGTAGCAAGTTAGTTTTCCAATCCACTATTTCTCAATAACAAATATTTTCCCACTCGGTGGGTTAATAGGGTAAGCTAGGACCTCCTTGTGGCACAGCTGTGGAAATCAAGTGGAAACATGGGTTTAGCTAACACCAGAACCCATAGAGGCACGTTGGTTGGGTCATGTATTGGCCTGAAAGAACTGTGGGATGGTAGTTATGATTTTGACTACCTGTTCTTGCGGGTGTCTACCACTCCCTGAGGGGTGAATACAGGAAAGGGGTTCGAGTTGGGCATGGCACCTGTCAAATAGCCTCCCCATGAGCTAGAGTTGTGCAGGTGCGGACCCCAGGACAAGGGAGGGGAAATCCTGGTTGACTGCGCTTTGGTGCACCTGCCTACAATAAATGTTGAAGTTTAATGAGCTGTACTGAAGCTCAGTTAGCTGCTAGTTTGGTTGGCATGAGCCAGCTGGTGGTGAAACGGATCATGAAAAAAAAGTACAGCAATCTAAAAGGACTCCAAGGCTTTCTGTACAAATAGTGGCCAGAGAGCACAGCTTTGCTAAAAAAGCAGGTGACAAAGGAGAGGGCTTCAGCTTCTTCCCCTCAGGGGCCTTAAACCTGGGGGGTCATTGGGCCTTGTTTCCCACAAGGGGGATGAGAGGCATATCGCCTTTCCTGGCTGGTACAGACAAGCTGTTCAGTACTTAAACAGGGTGGGCATATGTCAGTTTAGGGGTAGTGTGAGCTACAATCAATTTCAGTTGGCCCACATTTGGTGATGCTTAGGTTCACGCAACCCTAGTATGGTGGGAGGCAGTATCCTAGGCCTTCATACTGCAAAGTTTCCAGCATATAAGCCCCTTACGACTTTTTAAAACTCAAAAAAATATTTCCAAGCATTAACAGAATGTTATCCTTATTACCTATATGTTGAGCTTATAAGGCTGCAGTCCCCAACAGTATCTGTTGTCGCTCCAGTTTCTTTTACTCCCTCCCTGTATTTTTTATACAGTAATATATCACTTGACGTACAATTTATTATTAAACTAAGAATTTTTATATTTTATTCAATATTTTATATTTTATTCGAGATGGGCTGACATGGGGGATGATACCGCACCAATTAAGGGAAATTGAATGAATGGGAAAGGATGATAAAATCTGGAAAACCTCCATGCGCGGCGTATGATAGGCCAGTAACTCCATGGACCACCTTTGCTATTTGCTATCTCAGTTCAGGGCATTGGTGCGCAACGCCAACACAACCATAGTTGTCCCCTACCCAAAGTTTCAGTACTGGAATCAAACTTGGGGAGTGTCAGGCGAACAGCAAGTAAGAATTAGACTGGCCTGCCAGCATGGATACCAGAGCATCCAAGTGGCAAACCAGAATGCCAGGGGCACTGCTGCTGGTATGACAAATATGGAACTGAAAGGGAGCTTAATTCTCAGCAGATAAAAATGTGATTTTGGGGGAAGTTGTTTTTATTGGAAAATTTAACGAAGGAGAATTGACCAACAATTTTCTCAGTCCAATGCGCCTGATTAAATAGTCATTGATTTTGAGGTAAAACAAGCTAGGATCAGGTTCTGCAAGTTTGACCTAAGTGGCGAATTATTTGGGAAATGGGCAGGTTAGTTCCCTGGGAACTGACATCTCAAAATTCGGTGGTGGGCTGAGTTGCAGTTGGTTTGACCTAAGCGGTGAAATATTTGAAGATAGAAGGTTAGTTCCCTTGGACCAACATTGCAAAATTTGGCAGCCAGCAGAGTTGTGGTCAGTGGCATTGCAACAGGCGCAATGCCCAATTTTCTGGCAGGAAGCTTTAAAACCTCGTTGATGGTGTCTGATGCTATTACCTGCCTATTGGGGGTGATGCCTGATGGATTTGGGAGGGGGGATTTTTTTTATCATAATGTAAACTGAATTGTAACCATCAGGCATTCTGGCCAATAGCTCAGTCTTCATACCTTTTTGTCCATTTGAAATCCGAGTATCGGGCTGATTGCCACTCAATTTAGTTGAGATCAATTCCGTTTTGGCGATCCTGGTGCAGATTTCACTGATTCCTCATAATAGTTCTGCTGAGGAGAGTGCAGGTACCAGAATTGGGATCTGAAATGGAAGGGCTATTACCCACCACTCATCTACCACGTGAGCGAGATCGCCCTGAGTAACGAGGGGTATGGCCATCCTCTTCAGTACCTTCTTGATTGGGAATAAAAAGTTGGCCCAATCGACACCCAGAGGACGTTCACCAGGAATTACACTACCCTTTCCTTTTTCCAAGAGAAGAGCCTCATCACTGGGAAACTGTACGAGATCCACATTCTTGTGCGCCTTGGGTAACTTGATTGCCATTACTGATGCAGGTTTTTGGGGGAAACAGAGAATCTTAGGGTGGGATATGTGGAACGCTATGACCCGGTTCATGCAATTCGCGCAATTGTGCAACTTGCCCCAACTGTTCTCATAGGCTGGATATCCTTTCCAAGCCTTGAGATATTAAAAAAAACGTCGCAATTTCTGGGATGCCAGGATAGCCTCTTCCTTGGCCTCTTCCCCATTTTGACAATGATCAGTTCCAGTTCCATGGGAACTGCACCTTTGAAGGGTGGCAGCTGGGAAACTACTGGGCTTTGGGAAACAAACTAATTGCAAGTTGAGATGTCAAACCCTACTGACATGGGCAAGATAGCCGCGGCAACTATGGGGTATGGGTTTGGAGTTTTGAGTGGGATGGGACTAATGTGGGCAGGGATTATCTTCTTTATAACCTGATTCAGTTGAAAATAAGGGATTATTGCTGCGCCAATATCTATGAGAAAGGTGGAAATGGTAGAGATTGATGGTTGGTTGATTATGTCAGGCAAACATTAAGTAAGAATTAGACTGGCCTGCCAGCCCAGATGCCAGAGCATCCAAGTGGCAAACCAGAATGCCAGGGGCACTGCTGCTGGTACAACGAATATGGAACTGGAAGGGAGCTTAATTCTCAACAGATAGAAATGGGTTTTTGGGGGAAGTTGTTTTTATTGGAAAATTTAATGAAGAAGAATCAACCAATAATTTTCTCAGTTCAATGCGCCTGATTAAATAGTTGTCAATTTTGAGGGAAAACAAGCTGGGATCAGGTTCTGCAAGTTTGATCTAAGTGGCAGATTATTTGGTAAATGGGTGGGTTAGTTCCCTGGGAACTGATATCACAAAATTTGGCGGTGGGCCAAGTTGTGGTCAGTGGCATTGCATCAGGCGCAATGCCCAATTTTCTGGCAGGAAGCTTTATAACCTCATTGATGGTGTCCGATGATATTACTTGACCATTGGGGGTGATGCCTGACAGATTTGGTAGGGGGGATTTTTTCTATCATCATGTAAACTGAATCAAAACCATCAGGCATTCCAGCCGATAGCTCAGTCTTCATACCTTTTTGACCATTTGAAATCCAAGTATTGGGATGATTGACACTCATTATAGTTGCGAGTGATTCCATTTTAGCAATATTGGCGCATATTTCACTGATGACTCATAACAATTCTGCTGAGGAGAATGCGGGTACTGGAATCAGGATCCAAAATGGAAGGGCTATTACTCAGTGTTCATCTACCACATGAGCTAGATTGCCCTGAGTAATGAGGGGTTTTGCCATCCTCTTTGGTACCTTCTTGCTTGGGAATGGAAAGATGGCCCGATCAATGCCCAGAGGACGTTCACCAGATCTTACAGGGAGGCAGCGGTAGAGGTCCCTACTCTACCATTTGGGTATCCTCCCCTTTAAACTAAGAATTTTATGGTGCCAATTTCCAGTCATGTGCACTAATTTAGGAGTTACTTGTCAAGAGTTGGTAGTGTTCCTATTCCTAATACTTCAAGCTTTGTAATTGTCTGTACCGATGGCTTTCTTGATGTGGCTTTGGGCGGTAGATCATCCTGAATAGCAGTACAGTCTTAATTGTTCAGAAAGCTTCATGAAACCTGAGATGATTAAGAAAGATTGTTAGAATTTAGGCTTTTGGGTAGCTTGATGGTGCGTTTTCAAACTTGACCTACAACAATTAATTGATGTCAAAGTATGTTTCTCTACTGCGGGATAAACATTATGGGGCTATAAACCACACTAATTAATTTACTAATATTCCAATTAATATGAAAGATTTATTTTTGCAAAGTTTTATTTAGTAATAATTGAGGGGTCAAAAATTGAACCCTCTTAAGATATCAATGCTTAGTATTTAAATCTATTGAGGCTCAAAGTGAGATGGGATACAAAGTTTGGATTAGGCTAGGAATAGCCATATTAGGGAATATTATTTTCAGCCTATAATGGCTCTCAAGACTCACCTTACTTCAATGGAATGACTGATGAAGGTTCAATAGCAGGTAGGAAAGAAACTATGTGGCAAGAATTTAATATATTTCACCCATTCATTGGGTGAGAAGATATTTGCATCTGATGAAACCCTCTCCAAGCTTATAAAAGGGATGATCACGGAGTAAGTGTATGGACTAAGTTTGAGAGGGGATTGAGAGGACCCTTGGAAAAACTCCCCTGTTTCCTGCAAGTTTGGCGTACCCTGCTACTAGCCATAGGGTGATTTTTCCAAGGATTGGGGGCAATAGTATTACCCCTAGTTTGTGAGGTTCCAACAAAAATACATCAAGGGTTTTTGGCTGAAGCTATCCGTATCTAAGCCCAACTCACGCTTAGTTAAATATAGGACTTGTAATTGTCCAACATCACCCCCTTCAAAAGTGTTAGGGGGAGAATAAGGCCACAAGAACCAGCCATGAACCCAGTTGTCAGTAACTCCAGTAGCAAGGGATGTTATGGAGTATTCCTACCATCTCATGTAAGTGATTACAAAAATTTTCCTTCCAAATTGACCCAAGCTTCTCGCTTCTTAGTGTGATACAATTATGATACTACAGAATCAAGTCGGATACTTGGAAGGAAGGTAGAGCGGGCTGGTGCTCATTAGTGGCTTGACCCTATTTTGCGACAGTTTTGGCAAAATTATACATAGCCTCTGATTGTAACTGAATGATGTTCTGGGTCAACTTCTTGACGGATTGTTTATGGTCTGTCCTATCAGAGGAAATATCTTTGGCTAATAATGCCGGCACTCCAGGTTCCCATCCATATAGTACATGGAAAGGAGACATTTTAATGATTCTGTGGTAACTGATACGGTAGGACATCAGGGCACTTGGTAAGTACAGATACCAGTGAAGGGGGTCTAAAGTGGCCATTTTTCATAATATAGAAACCAGGGTTCCATTTGCTCGTTCCACAGTACCATTGTATGAGGGTTTATAGGGGGCATAAAAGAATTTTTGAGTGCCCATGGAGGTGGCGAGGATCTTCTTTACTCTGGAGGTAAAGTTTTTCCATTATCAAAGAGAAGAACCTTGGGGCAACCATATCGAGCAAAAATATTCTGATGGAGGAAAGTGGCCATGGCCTTGGAAGTTTGAGCAGGAAGAGCCACAGCTTCAACCCATTTGGTGAAATGATCAATTTCAACAAAAATATATCGATTTACACCAGTAGCCTGGGGTAGAGGTCCAACCACGTCTAAACTTTATGGCGTGGAAGGGTTTTTAGGGCGTAGTGGGTTGGTATTGATACCAAGTCATGAAACTGGATTGCTTTTTGCAGGTCAGACAAAAGTCCATGACCTCAGTTATGGTCTTAATGATACTCTCCCATTAAAAGCTCTCTTTAATCCATTCATATGTCTTCCATACCCCGCTATACCTTAAAATAGAATGGGACTCCAAAAAGACATGCACTTGCTATAATGGCCGGAGATAGGAACCATTCACCACTAATTTCTTGTATAGCTTCCTACTTTCAACCTTGTTATTGCAAGAGTGCCGAGCTAGCAACTTTTGTACGGGTTCATCTTCATCCCCGCATGTATAAGAAGTCATCAGGAGGTCATGTAACATCTTGGCTTTACTATTATCTAAATGCAGGACATGCAGCCTCGTCAACCCATGAACGTTCATATGGCTAGTTCCCGCCAAATGCTTAATTTCCATGACATAATGCTGAAGAATCAAAGCCTAGCGAGACAACCGTCCCACGGATTTATTCATATTCTGCAACTACTTTAAAAATGCATAGTTTGTAACCACTTTGAAGGAAGTCCCATATAAGAAGGGTTAGTAGTGCTTCACAGTGAGGAGGACAGCAAGTCACTCCTTCTCAGTGACGCTGTAATTGCGTTTAACTTTTAGGAGCATCTTGCTGTTTTAGATAACATGATAATTGACCCCATGTTCATCCATCTGAGTCAAGGTAGCTCCAACAGCATAATCAGAGGCATTTGTAAATAACTTAAAGGCCTGCCATAGTCAGGGTGGCGGAGGATTGGCTTTGTTGCATATAGTTTTTAAAGGTCTTGAGCGCAGCTTTTTGTTACATACCCCAAGGGAATGGAGTGTTCTTATACAAGAGGCTGATGAGGGGCTCTCTGATCTGGGTGAGCTTGGGTTAATTTGTTGGTAATACCCCATCATACTTAATAATACCTGGATGTCACGGAAAATTTTGGCGCCTGCATCTTGTGTAACTGCGACCTTATCTTGTAAAGGTTGAATCCCATCTTGAAAAATAAACGTTTCCAAGGAAATCCAGCTTCTTCTGGAAAAACGTAAAATTTGATGGCTTTAATTTAATTTTAGAAGCCCACAGCGTTGGAACACTTATTTCAAGTGGGTAAGATGTTCATTAAAGGTCCTGGAAAGCACCATGATATCGTCAAGATAGATGATGACGCAGATTAACTTAAAGTCCTGCAAGATATGATCCATTGCTCGCTGAAAATTGGAGAGCGCGTTGCACAACCCTTGTGGTAGTCAGGTAGGTTGAAAGAGACCCTCACTGTAAATAAGA
The DNA here is from genome assembly GCA_022478985.1 of Massospora cicadina. Taxonomy (NCBI): domain Eukaryota; kingdom Fungi; phylum Entomophthoromycota; class Entomophthoromycetes; order Entomophthorales; family Entomophthoraceae; genus Massospora; species Massospora cicadina. Next base: position 54,058 of record JAKSZP010005563.1, on the reverse strand, counting down.
GCACATTTATTATGATCTTGGTGAGAAAGGTTCATTTTCCAATAACCTCTAGCCAAGTCCATGGTGAAAAAGAAGTTAGAGCCTGAGAGTTGGGCTAGGGTGCTTTCAATGCGAGGGATAGGGTAGCTATTCTTTTTATTGAGGCTATTCAGTTTGTGGTAGTAATATCTACTCAATGCCCGCCATTCTTCTTTTTTATGAGATATATTGGAGATGGCCAAAGGCTCTGAGAAGCCAAAAGAAACCCTGCATCCAGCAACATGTTTCAGCTCCGTCATCATTTGGAGCTCTTCAACCTCTGATTTCTGATAAGGCTCAATCAATTAGGCCAAGCATCACCAACGTCAATGATGTGAGTCTAACCCTTCATACATCCATAGTTTTATTGGTTTAAAAGAATATGTCACTATAAGACTTCAGGAGAGGCTGAACTTTTTTTAGCTCTTTGGGGTTAGATTCTCAGAAATTTGAACGTGGGGAAAAGCGCATATCACCTTATCAGTAGGTAGTCCCAGATTTAACATAGATCCAACATAATTTACTTGTTAGATGTCCTGAATTAGAATCAGCAGGGCTATTCCAATCTTCTGATGCTTCTTTACGACCATACTCTTATTTAGATTCCACAATTAATGATCGATGGTTCTCTAGTAGGCAGGGTCTATGATACCCAGAAAGACTAAGTTTTCAAAGGACTCATTCCATAAATGCTTGTTAAGTGCAGTAGCCAGTTTCTAGGATTTTCATATTAATTTTGGTTTCTATTACCTTTTGTTCACCTGCTTTAATTATTAACTCCTCTGACGCATACAATGGAAGTCCCACTGAAGGATCCACGGAGTCAGGCAGCTTTTTGTGTTTTTGCCCAACGTTGTATAAAGGAAAGAGAGGGTGGAGGAAGGGTTCTCAACTAAACATGAGTATTCTTTCTACTTTGGCTTATAGTTTGTAAGGACAAGTGGAACTTTATAATATAGAATATTGAGATATCCATGTTTCAAGTTGATAATTCCGTCATTCACAATCATAAATTGAGTGTCAATGAGCAGGTCGTATGCATTATTTTCCAATTCCACGCGGGGCAGACAGGAGGAGCTTCCCAATATGTATGGTTAGAGAAGAGTAGGATCCAATAGCTTGCGTGTTGTTGGGCCCCATAGTTCCAATCTCTTGTGAATAGTCCAGGTTGAGCGCCAGCTAAATTTAAATTGATGAGCTTTAAAGAGACCACGTTCGCTGGATGACCCATATCAAGGGTGGCTAGAACTCACACCTTATTGATTGCAACCTCTATCTTGGTTATAGTGCTACCAAAAAAAGAAGGGGACGAGAAACTCCTCCAAATGAAGAGAAAAGGCAAGGCGTTAAGAAAAAGCAGGGTATTTATTTTTTTGATAGATTGGAGGGTATGAACCTAATGGTAGATCAATCACTATACTGATAAGCTGGACAGCATCACTGACGGTATCAATCACTTCTAACACCTCAACATCTGTTGTAGATAGGTTATTGGGCTACATGGCCATATCTATTCTTTCAGGCCTCAACCTATCTGTTATTTGAACTTCCCTTGGGGACCCTAGGACATAATATCCCACGTCTTCACCACCCCCTTCAGACTCATCATCAGAGGGATTGTCTATGTACCCCAAAGAGTTGCTATGAGAGGGCTGAGAAACCAGCTTGTTCCCCTCACAGTGGATGGCCTTTTGGCGCTCATCTACCCTATTGGCTTTTGTAGGAAGCATCATAGCGGCACCAACTTTTGGGACCACTTGAGAAGAAGAATCCTTTTGACGCAAGGCCAGAGGTGAGGCCGTGGTTGTTCTGGAGGACAACTCTGAGGGACGGGATGGTGGAATCGTAGTGATGAACCCCTTAAGAGAGATTGTGGGGTGTGATAAAAACTCAATTGGTTTCATAGGGCTGAATTGGGGTGCAGCTGAGGGAAGAGATCCCGATCTTGTCACCCCTAGTGTCCTCTGTCCAATCTCTAATAGAGGAGAGAAGTTTAGTTTGAGGAGCCCCAAGGGACTGTCTTTGGAAGTGTAGTCGGCACTGGTGGGGTCAGTTTGACTTCCTAGGTAGCATAGCTTTATGGAGATCAGCAACCTCTAATAATGTTTCTTTTATATCATGAACACTTCATAAGGAATGCATTACTGGGACAATATATTGGCTAAGGAAGGGTAATAGGCTAATCCAGACAGAATGGCAGCAATCACATCATCCAAAGGTAGCATATTTGCGAGCAGGAGATACTGGACCACATTGTAAAACAAGTCATGAAGGTGGCAACTGATTCCCTCTTAAGTAGACTTAGGCACATAAAAGCCTGTTTTTTCCTATGCAAGCACTGCGTTGATCCAAATTCCTCGATGAGCGCTTTTTACCTCTGTTCAAGAATTAAAGGGCGACCATATAAGGTACCATCACCTCTTGGGAGGAGCAGCTGAGGCAGGGGAGGATATGCTCTAGTTTTTGCGAATTGGTAGTCACATCCGTAACTGCCTCATAGAAAAAGAGGAACGAAGTGATGCTATCCTCACCTGGGGTAAATTTATCTCTTAAAAGGGTTTAGATATGATTGGAGCAGCTTCATGAAAGTTTGCAAATGAGCTGTTCAAGCATTTTAGGTTAATACAGTGCGCTGGCTAGATACTGGGCTAAAGCATCTAGCTGGGGTTTGGAAGCCGTGGGGAGGTTGCAGGGGTCAATTACTCCAACACCCTCCATTTTTGATAAACTGTTGTGGTTTACTACCCCCCTGTAGTGAGCACCACATGTTGGAATTCAGGCCTTTGATTAGAACGCTAGTGTTTTTTCACACTTTATTTCTTCAATTAATTGCAGGAGAAGTATGTTTCTCTACTGTGGGATAAATATATTAGGGGATTTTAGACCACTAGAAATTAATTTACTAATATCCCAATTAGTATAGAGGATTGATTATTGCAAGGTTTTTGTTAGTAATAATTGAGGGGTCAAAAAGTGAACTCTCTTAAGAATTAAATGCTTAGTATCTAAACCTATTGAGGATTAAAGTGAGTTGAGGCACAAAAAAGGATTAGGTCAGGAATAGCCATATTAAGAAATATTAGGTTTCAGCCTATTGGGGGCTCTCAAGGCTCGCCTCACTTCTAAGAAACAACCAATTTAGGGTTAAAGCAGTAGAATAATACGTGAGGTAAGGATTTAATATATCTATCCATCCATTGGGCAAAAAATATTTGCATTTGGTGAAACCCCCTCCAAGGCTATAAAAAAGGGGTAGTTGCAGTTTAGGTGTTTGGACTAAGAGAGAAAGGAGATTAAGAGGAATAGAACTACTCCCCTGATTTTGCCGCAGGTTTTGCATAACCCTGCTTTTAGCCATAGGGCGATTTGACTGCGGATTGAAGAGATAGTATTAACTCATTCGCGTGATTCTACCAAGAATTGACCAGGGTTTTTGTACAATGCTATTCATTACGAAACCTGACTCACTCTTAGTACAATATCATACTTATAATTGTGCGACACAGATGAAAGGATGCCCTTATATTCTCAAAATACATCTGATATTCCTCCATAATCCCATGTGCATATTGAACTGGGTTTAAAATACTTCCTCTTACCATTCATGTGATCAAATTCTTGGGACTCCCTGATCTCTTCTCTTTCAAGTCTATCTATGCCCTAAGCTTTTAGTTTATGCATACTAAGAAACAGTGACTGTTCCAGTAGAAAAACTAACTTTTGTGCCTGAGGTTTTTAGACAACCCTGGTCATTGCTTATGTTTGAGTACTACCTGTAAGCCAACTAACTGAAATAGAGAATTTAGGAACTCTTGTGAGTTTAAATTGATTATATTTAATAGTGTGATGTCCCAGTCCAGCTGCGACCTTATTTAACTCAAAATATAATAATCACTGCTGAAACATTGATCAAGAAATAAACTAATATCTTTTCCCTGGTACCCATGACTATAAATACATAAAAGGTATCTAACACCAGGTTGACACAATAGATTCACCACCTATCCTCTTTTGTCCTCTAGAAAGAAAAAAATCAGTAGAGGCGCAAAATTTCCTTGAAAAAAGAAATCTACTTGAAGCAGGATTGTTGCAACCTCCCAAATTCCGTAGCCTTTCCCACTGTTATTAATTAAGAAAATGGATGGCAGTCACTGGGTAGTTATGACTACCACAGTATAAATTTTATTATGAAAAAGGACACCTTTATCTGTGATAAATGAATCGCTACACTCATTAGCTGAATTTGTTCTTCTCTGCTATGGATTTAGCAAATAGATATAAGAAAATTGACTTGTCAGACATCGATGAATCCCCCTTGGGTTGGGACCATCTAGTACTAAAAAAAAAAAAAAAATTGACTTGTCAGCTGAGAATAGGGCTAAATGTGCCTCTTATATCCAACGAGGGATTAATTGAGCCCACCCAGATGCCACAGTTTTTGTGCAATGCCCCTGCCACCCTCCAGTAAATTATGGATCAATTAGTCTGTTGCCTTAAACTAAATAACGTAGTTGTTTACTTGGATGATGTGACTCTTTTTTATGCACCTTCTTGCACATCTTGCCCACCTTAAAAAGGTTTATGATGTATAAGTGAAGCTTCTCTAAAAATAAAACCTTCAAAATACACCTTTATTTCCAAACTTTAATGGAACTTTAATACATAAGGTTTCTTGCCAAGGTATTCTGACTAATCCTGATAAATTTCTACAATTAAAAATATTTTCTCAGAATAACTTACATAGTAGTTTTGTATTTCTGAAATAGTAGGATTTTTAGATATTTTATTTCTATTTTGACAGATTGGCTGATCCCTTGATTAAGCTTTTACATAAAAACGTATTCTTTTTGTGACCTGAGCTGCATTAATCCTTTGGTTTTTTATGTATTACTCTAACAACCGCTATGACCCTTATTTACCTCAACTACAATTGGCTCTTTGTTTTTTTACTGATGAAAGTGACTCTGCAGTTGGTGCCATACTTGCACAACTGGTTCAATAAGGTCAATCATCCGGTCACTTATTTTAGTAAAACCCTATCTAGAGCCAAAAGAAAGTACTATGAAACTGAATGAGAATGCCCCACTGTACTGCTTAATATCAAACATTTCTGACCCTTCCTTTATGATAATCATAATTCTTTAGTAACTGATTATTCCTAAACGGGTTTTTTTGGAGAATGAAGGATCCTGAGGGGAGACTGAATTGTTAAGCCTTACGCCTCCAAAAATTATTTCATTTCTATTCTCTATTGATCAGATGAAAACCACTTTAGTGCTGATGGGATGTTCCATCTACAAGTTCTACATATCTTTATTTCTGAGGAATAATGGCTCTTTAATTTTTCAAAAACCTCATCTTTGGATGCAAGAACCATGGTTTGACAAAGAAATAACTCCAATGAATGGCTATGTACACAAAGATTAATAATGAGACTCTAGTAAACTAACAGGCACAATTTATTTGCCTTAAATTTAACCATCTGCTTGCGCTGAAGTCATATTTGTGGCTTACGTCAACCCTGGCCTCAGAGCTACTAAGAAAACTCTTTATTTTTTAAATAAAAGTTTTTTAGGAAAATATTGCTAAAATGATGCATGATGCATTATATATAATGTTTACTCAACTCAAGACGGATTAACCCACAAATACAACTTTAAACTACCTAGCTTGGCTCCGCTCATAACACAGTTAGCATTGATATTGTTGGGCCATTGCCAGAATCTGTATATGGGCATCCATATGTTAGCTTGGCCATTTTCAAACAGCTAAGTGGGTTGAGGTTGTTTCTGTGCCAAAGGCTAGTGCATAGGCTAATGCCTTATTCCTGTATTAATAGATTCTTTATTATTGTTTGCCCTATGGTCTTACTCTCCATTAATGTAAACAATTGTATCTCTTCAGCATTTCAAGAATTAAGTTCTATATTGGTAATTAGACAAATCTTACCACTCCCTACCTCCTGGACACACTTGTAATTGTTTTTTAAGACAATGTCAAACAATTTCTATATTGTTAAAATAGCAGCATTAGATCCCATTGATTGGAATGAATACCTGATTCACTTTATGCCTATTGTGTTAGCTATCTTCTGTCTATCCATATGTCTACTTTTAAGGTCTTATATCATAGAGTTCCCCTTTTGCATTCCATCCTTTAGCCAATACTTGAGTCAGCTACACATGATATATGGAGCTAATTTTCTAATTTTTACCCTTTAGATTTATGTGACTTTATACAAATGATGTTTAATCTATCTATTGCACTATTTATAAGTGTCATTAGGCTAATAACAATGGACCTTAGAAACTAATTTATTCTTTATATATGTAGTTTATTATATCACTACCACTATGGGGTCCAACATCACAAGCTGGAAACTGATCATACCTATCAGGTAATTTATTGTATTGGCTTTAATATTATATTGCCTCCATTCCAACTTATACCGTGGTAAATTGAGTACACAGCCAATTTATAAGGACTTATGTTTCTCAAAGAAAAATTTTTAGGGGGTGTTGTTGTAACTTGATTATTCAGACTTTTTTGTCAGCTAGATCAGCCCCTCTAAATTCCGATCTAAATCAAACTAAGGGTTCTAAAGAGAAGGGTCAATTAGTACAAAACTTACCAAACTAGAATGACAATACTTGACTGAATATTATTTTAAACTAAAGAGGTAGTTAATTAGCCATTTTAAAAACATAAACGGCTTGTTACTGGTACCACTGATTATCTTGATTATCATATGAAATTTTTACAAAGGCTTTGGATTGTCATCACCCTCTCCTGACAATAAAAGATATTGAATACTAATTATTATTAATTTTAAGTATGATCTCCCCTGCTCTCCATAAAGCCTACTGAGCTATACTTTGGAGAACAATTCTCCTTCAAACTTTGTTAATCTTAAAAGGTTAATTTTATACTTTATTCCAGAATCACAATTAATGATTAGATAAAAAATATGAATCACCCTCTGACTTATGGGATCAAACAACCCATATATTCATTTATTTTTAGCCATATGTTTGCAACTGGCACTTAGGCGTCAGGTTACAGGTGCACAGGTTAACTAATACACAAAAACAAGACATTGTATGAAGACGGAGTCCTTGAAAAACACAAAGGGAAAAATTATATGTCACAAATACTCATTTTAAAGTGACTTCAAATTATAAGCGCACCAAAGTATTCACTGTCAACAGCGGCTTCAGGACTTTTTTAAGAAATAAACTTCTTCAAGTGATTGGCTTTATGACTATTTATGTAAAAGCAGATCCCTTTCACAATAAAAGTTTCCTTCTGATATGCTCCTCTCATCCTCCTTTCCATTTATTTAATCATTTTGACAGTGGAACAGCACTGAGAATTTTTGGCAATTACATAAAGGGGATATAAAGGCCAGTAATGAAGCGACTTTGGGATAATATTCATAATAAAAAGTAGTTAGCTTATTTAATTTAAGATAAGGTAGAAAGGATAAGATGATAATTGTAAGGCGTTTAATGACAAGTTTACGCCTGCACAAGGCAAAAATGATTAGTAAAATAATGATGGGTGATCTAAAAATCAGGGTCGCTGGCCAAGTTAATAGAGTTATTATAGGCTTGAGTTGCACCAGCAGAGCTTGAGAATTCAATCTTCTCTCATATTTAACAATAATCCAACAGAAGCAGCTAAAGTTGCTGAAAGTAATAAATACAACTTCCCACTTCATATACTACTGTGAGCTGTGACAAAATAATCATGATCAAACCTTTATATGATTATTAGTTAAGTATAAACTAAGTAAAGATATAAACTGATGTTTGTACAGCTTTTCTTTCCCATAAGCATCACTTTTGTTTACAAATGATTAGTTGATTCAGCCAATCACAACTTGTTTTAATTGTGCCGTCCAATCAGGGGATGACAAAGCAACTGAGTCCACTGAACTCACATAACTATGAAGCAGCGATGAAGAGGAACAGCATGGGCCAGAAGGCCCAGATGCTAAACTTTAACCATTGTGTAAAAAAGGACCATATGTTCCAAAACATTGATTATCTCATGATGGTCCTAGGTTTTCACTGAACTGGCAAAATCAGCCACAAAATTCCAAGTCCTCACATGAATTTGGTGTGCGCATTAATTTTGGCTTTGAAGAACCTGTTGCAATTCTGATATGACTGGACAATAAGCCCTAAGACAATATGGCAGAAAAGATGGAATCTGTCGAGTTTGATATGATTTATGGGTATTTGAGCGCCTCAATGAGGCGATGTTTGGTTGTTGGGAAATCGCCTCAAATTAGGCGATTATGAAATTAATGTATAAAGAATTGACAGAACCAATGAGATATGGCGAATTGAGATACTAAGCTATGGAAAAGGTATCATCCAAAATTGAATGGTATAAGTGAGATGTGATGATTTAGAAAAGAGGTTGTTGATAGTTTTGAGTGAGCGGAACAGCCAGTATCTGCTGTACATATTATAGTAAATAAAAAGAGTGTAGTGGGAGCAAGTGCTCCATATTTATTTGAAGTTTATTATGTTATTTTAAGGATAATGATCATCATATCGTTGGTCCTAATTGCTCAGTGGGTTGAACACTGTGCAAAATCCTTTGGCGTATCTCTTGAATACTGCCAGTTTTAAAACAGTGGTGCTCACTACAAGGGCACCCATTGATCAATTATAAATTAAAATTCAGTTGACAGCTTTGTTGCATCCAAGTTGTTTTGGTAAAAATTCTACACAACATGCTGGACCAGTTGTCTATGTGGAGCTGAAACTGGCATTGGACGCTGTGCTTAAAGATAAGATGAGTTGCTCAGGGAGGTTTGTGCAATAAGCTGCCTCCATTTGATCGTGAAGGAAATATTTATGGGTTCTTTAAGCTATTTGAATTTGTGAAGGAAGAAGCCTCATATCGATGGAGAGTGAAGCTATTGATTTCTACCTCAGATGTCAGAAGTGCTGATCAAGTCATCTGTTACCTTTCAGGCAGTTCCATTGCATACCAAGAAGCCAAAAGGATGGTGTTGCGATTTTTTGGAAGATCTGCAAAGATGTCACAGCTGTAGGACAAGTTTTTAACCATTGGGTTTCAGAAGAATGATACCCTCACCGCATTTGCTGAGTGATTTATAGTGGATGCTCACGTGCTAATGGGGCTGGAATTTTATCTGAATCTTATGTGTGTATTGCGATGACTTCTGCTGTGAAGCCATACTGTGAGTTATATAGTGATAAGACCCCAATGTTAGATGAAGATGTACCTTTGCTTAAAATTGTTCGTTTTTATGCCATATATCAGCCAACTTCCCTCCACTTAATATAGAGCGGAATCCTTCCAATACCACCACCAAATCATCTACTTGGGGGATTTTGTCTGTCCAGTTCAGATTCCACCAAGTTACCCTCAGTAGTTAAATGACCACCCCATACCTGCTTATCGTCACTGGCTCAACTATCGTCCCAAACCTGTTTATGCTGATCACTTCCAGCCCAACTCTTGACGTGGCTTGTTTCACATTAATCAGGGATATGGGCCCTATGGGGTCATCTGTTTCAAATGGAGTCAACAAGGGCATCTGGCACAGTGGTGCCCCAATCAACAGGTCTCTTGCATACAGCTGGGACAGTACTGCCAGGGAAAAGTCAGAGCGGAGTAGAGAAGGGATTTTATACCTCTGCTATTCCAAACCCAAACGTCCCACCTGAACCCATTTTAGAACATTTTGCAGAAGTTACCTTGCACAATGAGTCAGTTTTATATAAGCAGCCAGTTGAGGGGTGAATGTTTTGACATTAGTGCAGTCTGCGGCTACGGTGGAAGAGAGATCTCAGATGCAGGTTGAGCCATATGCTTATCAAATGTTTGACCAAGTTTCCCCTGAAAAGTAAAACTCCTCCTCAGATGCACCTTTCTTACAAGCAGTAAGTGTCACTCTTCCAGTTAACACATATTATAAATCAATACCCCAGAATTGATGAGACGATTGGTGTTTCCTTGAAAACAGAGACTCCTTAATTGTCTATGTTATAAATAGTCAAGATGTATCTTAAACCAAATGTACTTACTGCGACCCTGGTTGTAGCTAAGACTCAAGTCCGTGTTAGCATAGATACTGGCACCCTGTCAACATAGTCTCCACCAAATTGGTGGCCAGGCTGGCATTAAAACTGGATGTGGAACATCAGATGGTATACGGCACTGCTGGAGTGGAAAAAATACGGTCTCTGAGGGAGCATACAGTGCACTTCCATTGCGGTTTGGTCTATTGTCATGGTAGCCCCAGCTATAGTGTTACAAAATAGCAATTACAATCTGTTAATTTGAACTACCTTCTTGCGACACTATTGGGCTGTCATTGATATGACGGATGAGTCTTTTGAGATATTGAGTCAGTGAGTCCCAATTCACTTCACCTCTAGCGGAGTGCCAGATGATCTGGTGCATACGGGGAATATCAATCTAGCTTATAGCGATGGAGTAATCCCTGTGTGCTACCTTCAATTAAAGGGCAAAACCAGGGCCCTTTCCCAACATTTTTATGAGTATCAAGGGCTGCCACTCAGAGCAACTGGACATATCTATTCCATCTGGGCATCAAGTTATAGTGAACACTGACTTGGTGATTGAGTTCCAAATGGACTTTATGGGGAAGCTATTGGGCCATATCAGCAATCGCAGTTTGAGCCCCACATGGCCCCATGCATTATATTACCAGGGCAGGGGAAGATTAAAGTTTTACTTGAAAATTTACAAATGGTATCACAGCAAATCCATCGCAACCAAATAGTGATGTATTTACACAAATTCATGTTGAGGAGGTTCTTTTGGTTCATGAGTTTGGGTCGCTGGAGGAATTTGGTCTGCCTTTCAACCCACAGCTCAGAGTAATTGCAGTTGTATCACGCGATAAATTAATGGGGATGTCAGAACCACAGAAGGATTGGGCTATTGCTTTATTTCAAAATATAAAGAGATTTTCGCTGTCAATAACCATGTTTTAGGATGCGTGTGGAGGGTAGTTCATAAGCTGGACACTGGAGATCATCCTCCCATCAGGTCAAGGCTGATCCGCTGATCAAGGGTGCTGAAGAACTAGTAACCAAGGAAAATGACAAGCTATTAGCGCAAGTGATGTTTGAACTGTCAAAGAGTCCATGGGCATCTCATGTTCTTATTGTAAAAAGAAGGATGGTACTACGGTGTAGTGATTGACTACCAAAAGCTCAACAGCATCGCCAAAAATGACTCATATTCCTTACCACGGATTGATGATGCTTTGGATCAGCTTGAGAGAGCTTATTTTTTCTCAGCAATAGACCTGATCTTGGGCTACTGGCAAATCGAGTTGCCACTGGCAGAGCAGGAGAAGTGCGCTGTAATCATGTCCTAAGGTCTTTTTTAAACAACCCAGATTCCGCAATGGTTGTGTAATGCCCCAGCTACATTTTAACGAGCGATGGAAACTATACTTGTGGATCTAAAACTAATGTGCATCCTTGTATACTTTAACAACATTAATGTTCTTTCCCAAACCTTCTCTGAACACCTTGACATTTGGAAGTAGTATTCCCCCGGCTCACTGAGGCCAACATTAAGATCAAACCCCAGAAATGCCATTTCTTTAAGGACCAGTTGGAGTACCTGGGGTTCCGGTGATGCCACAGGGCTGAGACCTCAACCAGCCAAGGTGGAAGCTATTCAAAAAATGACTCCACCCGACAGCAAGCGGGATATACAGGTATTTTTGGAATGGTCAGATATTACTGGTGCTTCATCTCTAACTTCAGCTGTATGGGGGCCCACTATTTGAGTTATTAATAAAGGACACCATGTTTGAATGGATGGAACGTCAGTAACGCGCTTTTGGTACGCTTTGAATTGCGTTGACCAGTGCACAAGTGTTATGCTATCCCAATTTTGAAAAAGAGTTTATTGTTTAGACGGATGAATCCCTTTCCGCTGTGGGGCAGTCCTATCCCAAAAAGACGAGGAAGGAGAAGAGCACCCCGTAGCATAAAGCAGTCATAGCTTAAACAGCTATGAGCGCAATTAAACCCTGACTGAGTGGGAGTGCTTAGCGGTGATCTATGCCTATAAGCAATTTTGGGTGTATTTGTATGGGGTGAAATTATAGTTTTAACAGATCATGCCTCGTTACAATGGTTTCAGAATCTTAAAGAGCCTGAAGGGCATCTGTCCCAATGGGCTTTTAAATTTCAGGCATAAAAGTTTGAAATTCTTCACTGACCTTGAGAAAAACACCAGAATGCTGATTGTTTATCAAGATTACCCATATTTTCAGTTACTGCATATCTGAGTGATATAATGTTTGAGAAGATGCTTAGCGGAAAGTACAACGATGAACCGCCTCCATTCATAAGGTATTGGATGGAATAAGGGCCAATATATTTCAGAAAAATAAGGAATTATATAAGTGGATAGGGGACACTACAAAACTATCCAATACCTTCCGCTCGCCCAACTGTTATCATGAGTGCACATAGGGATGTTGGGTATGGTGGCATGCGCAAGACGTTGGAATTATTGCGGCCTCAGTATCACTGGGAAATCATGAAATTTACTGTGCTTGATAATATCTCCTCCTGTCACCAGTGCCAAGTGGAAAAGCCGTTCTGCCAGAAAACCTCATACTTGTTAGTGAAGCTACACTTTTCTTGGCAGACAGTTTCCTTGATGTTGTCAGCCCTCTGCCAACATAAGCTAACTGGTCCAAATACATTCTGGTGGCAAATGCCACATAGCCCAGTGTGTTGAAGCCAGGGAGATACGAGATTTAGGGGTAGTCACAGTGGCCAAATTCATAAGTGGAATGCATTGTTCAGCGGCACGGCTGCCCTCAGTTCCTCCTTACTGAAAACAGAACTAACTTTACTTCCCACATCCACCCAAAGCTTAATGAGTTAATGGCCATCCAAGGGGTTTTGACAACACCATACCACCCCGAGTCTAACGGAATGGTTGAGAGGGTCAAAGACCTAAGTGAATATATTCCATAAATTAGTAGCGTATTGACCCTCTGATTGGAGTTACTTTTTGTCCACCGCCGTTTTCATCTATATATCAGTTATTATTCCGCCACAGGGAAGAGTCCCTTCCAATTACTATATGGACAACATCCTGCCCTTCCAGCGCTGCTATACTCCTGTATAGAAGATACTGGCGGAATGGATACACAACGCTATTTGACCACCCTAATGAATACGCTGATTAAATTACAAACTGAAGCGTATTTGTTCAGTTTAGCAAAAAGATTAAGACTTAAGCTGCTGACCAAGTACAGCGTAGCAGGTTGGCCAGTTTAAATATGGAGACATGGTTCTATTCCATGATCTTCATGGTTTTGGGTGGAAGCACAAGTTGGCCAGTATCTGATTGGGCCATTTGAAGTTATTGAGAAGACAGGTATGGATGCATATACTATTTAAGTACCCCACAAGCAGTCAGATCATCAACAGAGTGCACGTTAAGTTCCTCTGGGCGTATAATCAATAGGAGCCTGATCATTCAGTCAAAGAGGAATTAATGTCGCAATTCTGATATGACTTGACAATAAGCCCTAAGACAATATGGCAGAATGGATGGAATCCGCTGAGTTTGATATGAGTTATGAGTATTCAAGCGCCTTGAAATGTGGCAATATTGAAATGTTGGGAAATCTCCTTGAATTAGGCGATTGTGAAATTAACAAATGAAGAATTGACAAAACCAATGAGATATGTCGAATTAAATTACTGAGCTATGGAAGCAGTATCATCTGAAGTCGCTACAATATAAGCGAGATGAGATGATTGAGAAAGTAGTTGTTAATAGTTTAGAGTGAGCGGAACAGTGACGATCCTCTGTATTTATTATAGTAAATAAAAAGAGTGTATTGGGAGCATGTGCTCCATATTTGTTTGAAGTTTATTCTGTTGTTTCAAGGATGACGATCATTATACTATTGGTAAAAATTGCTCAGTGGGTTGAGCCCTGTGCAAAATCCTTCTGCGTATCTCTTGAATACCACCGATTTTATAGCAAGACCTCTACAAAATGAAAAAGTTTGTCAGTCTATCCAAAGACGCTTCCCAGAAGCTGTAAGCTTGACTGAAAAACTCACGATGGGAACATTAGACCTTGGCTTTTCTACTACTGAGGCTGCAGACGCTGCAATACTGCCCCATTTGTGGTCACCTAAACTAATAAGAGAGTAGCAAGAACCTGAGCAAATTACAGCCAATACCCCAATCACACGCACCCATTTTTGGGATTATGAAAACTTATTTTTGTACTAGAAGGTCTCTCAACACTGAAAAGAGGGACTACTTTTAGGCAGCACTAAGAAAGTGGCCCGAGCGCATATGTAGAACTGGTTTATTTTAAAATGGAGAAAAACCGCCTCTTGCCCCAACTGGCTACAGACAAGGCTGTAGCAATGATACGCCTGGCATTGATGCTGAGGGCAACATCAACAAAATCCCATGAAAAGCGTACATCTTAGACCCAAAGGAAAATCAGTCTCTCCCTTTACCAGTCTTCCCGGAAAAGAGACCAGTTATATGCATGAGCTGAAACATAGTAGGGCATAAAAACAATGCTTGTTGGCTACATGGTAGGGCAGTAATTTTATCGAGTATGAAGAAGGTTTAAAGGAAATAGATCAAGGAGATGAATTAACATCCCGCCTTATAGATCACAGTATAACTATGAGGTGGTCCAACTGGTCTCCTCAGAGCAAAGTAAACAAGAGAAGATGGCCAGAAAGGCATGGAGAAGGCCACGCAGAATAAGCAGGAGGAGAAGGAATCAGTAGCTCGGGAGGAAGTGGCAAAGTGAAACACTGAGATTTAACATGAGCACCTCTCTAGTATGATTGCCCCTAAGACAGCCCAGCAGCTGCAAGATAATGAGAAGTAGGCATTTAAATCAGATTAGGACAATGCACACCTCCTATCTGCACAAAATGGAGCCCAACTCATTCAAGTACCAGTCATAAGCCCTTTTAATAAACAATAGTTTCTCAACCCTCAACTGGATGAAGGACAATAGTGCTCACTTTACGGAAAACCAAACTGTAACTCTGGACCACCTGAATGGCAATCAATTAAACCACCAGCCCAAACCAGTTATAAAGTTTCTATGACTAAGTCCAAATACAAGCAAGCCACCTCAGCTGCACAGGGCCAATCAGGCCCTATGCAGTTATATAAATCTTACTGGGCTCACTAACAATTGGGACTCTCACATAGCAGGACTCACATCCACTAGTCCCTGGATATATATGGGGGCTCCTGCTAAACCTACTGGTGACGTGCTTGCCTTACAGGAGTGCAAGTGCACCACTGGAATGGAGGAAGATTAGTACTAGCTCTTCCTCCCTTTGCAAACATTCTGGATCAGCTTTTGTGGATTTTTAGTCAAATCATCAGCTGTCATCACAATAACCAACAACTACTATCATTTGGAAGATGGGTTCTAGTTCTGGCATCCAAATGGGGGAATCAATTATATCAGGCCTCATTAGTATATGTCCCTTTTGAAGCGAGCAAAAGGGAAGATTTTCTAAGCAGCCTAATTGACTTGAACCTTTCAGAAGAAACGATTTACCTAGGGGACTTCAATTGCTGGCTGGACGGAACTTTGTTATATAACCAAATTTCACCAACCCAACATTAGGATCGAGCCAATTTTAGATATTAATGACAACAAAGGTCGTTCTAGATGTCAAACTATTTCAAAATTACATATTTCAAATTTGACGAGGCCAAATATTGAAGGTAATCAACTAATCAGCGCCACAAGAATGGATTGGATACTCATACCAGTGTCATTGGAATTGCATGCTGATAATTTTGCACAATTGACCTACACCTAAAAGATCATAAAATGGTAAAAATTAGTATCAATCAAAGTAAAAAACTGCCCAAGGACCACCGTTGGAAAAGGATGCTAAAAGAATGTGAATCTGAACCAAGTAGAAAATCAAACAAAAATACATGCAGAAGATTGGCTAAACGCACTGACTCTGAAATTTTATGGTGGCTGTGGCAAATTTTAAAAAAAGGAAAATCTATCCGCTCCAGACCATGCAACCTCACATTGCACAAATAAAAAATTGAGGCGGGTCAACCTTGGTACAAATATACCACACAAATAATTTTTTTTCTAACCAGTACAGGTTTTCAACTCAAAACCTGCACTTGGGTGGAAGAATTTTACCTGCCAGGATAACCACCCCCGTTGCACAAATTAAAGAAATAGAAGAACTTTCTAGAGATCAGAGAATACTAAACCATCTGAAAAGATACCCAACACCATAGCGGCTACTCATCACATTTGTCTAGAGATTATTTGAAAAAGACACTAATCGCCAAGAAACATAAAATTTTAAAGGCACATGGAGGCCCTCCAAGATGGGCCAGATGGGCCATTCAGGGGATTGATCATCCATGTTTTATAAGACTTACAAAACAAGGTCCAAAAATGCCAGCCTCACCAAACTCCAAGCATGTGAAGGCCAAACCACTAGGGACCCAGAAGCAGTAGCATCCATCACTCACATCTACAGCTTAGAACTATATAAGGCGGACCTAACAGTAAAAGCTGATAGAACTACTTCATCAATGCTGTCTCCATCCACGCTGAGAATTTAACCAACCTTGTTGACCCCATAATGGAGTATGAGCTAGCACAGATTCTACATAGACTCCCTACCAATAAGTCACCAGGACCAGACGGCATCCCATATGGGTACTATAAGGAATACTGTGAAGCAATAAAGAAGCCATTGTTATCTCTCTTTAACTCAAATCTGCAAGAGGGGAGAGTTTACCCCAGGAGGCGCAGAAGCATATACCTAAGTGCTCAACACAAAAAAGGGGACCATACTGACCTGAACAATTGGGCCCAATATTTTTAATCAAAGTGGATATGAAGATAATGGGAAAGATTATGGCTAATCGTCTCTCAGAAAATGCCAAGGAGTTAATTGCTCACCAACAGCATGGTTTAACACCATGGAAGATCATCTGGGACAACATCCACTTAGTAAAAACACACTGGGAGGAGTATCCAAGGGCACGCTCTGCTTTCTAGACCAATCCAAGGCATACGACAGAGTAGACTGGGAACACTTGATGCCAATACTTCACAAACAGGGCTTCCCCAAACTCTTTGTCCCACAGATAGCAAAACATCAGCTGTCGTCCACCTTATCAGTTCTTGGGTTTTCATTTACTTTACCCCCAGTTACAACAGAAAGAGGCCTCCTTCAAGGGGACCCACTGAGCCCTATCCTGTACAACCTCACAATTGATTCCCTACTATGGGTGATGGAGAAACAGTCAGCTGGTATAGATCGCAAGGGAAAACCACTTAAGGTTTTGGCTTTGCAGATGACTGTGTGGTAGGAGTCTCCTACAAGGCAAATTCCAAAAAAGGTAGAGGAGATTATTAGCATATATGAAAAAGCCTCCCAAGCCAAACTTAATAAAACCAATCAAAAGCCTTGATGCTATCAAATGCTAAGCTCCTAGGCCCTTAAACAAGAGAACAAAAAACAAACACAAGTAAAGTGATGAAGTGTAAGAAATTCAACCTTAACCACTGTTTTTTCAGGTGCCTTCCCCAAAGGAACCCATCAAACACCTAGTGATCCACATCACAAGTATGGGTATATCAATTTAAGAGGTGGAAGAAAAGATACTTCAGGATATCCAAATGACAGTGGAAGAGGGAATACATGAAAACATTTCTGGCTGAAAAATGTTGCCTTGCAAATACTACGCTCTTCTCAAAAATTTGATACCCTGCACATGGTATTGCCTTCAGCAAATTATTTTAAAAGCTCATGACAATTATACAATACTGGTTCTGGGGCTAATGCTCCCAGCCAGGATCACCACACTAAGGGGACTAACTTTTGAATTTTGGATGGGGCTAATTGACCCTGAATATAATGTCATGAACATATTCATGAAATGAATCAGTGCTGCAACCTCACAGGAAGGGATTCTGCCTCTATGGGCATCTGCAGCAAGGACCCAAATAGCCAGAAATCCGGCCCTCAGGAACCCAGGATCCCGAACCACCTTATTCAACTACATAGGTTCTTGCCCACAACTAGTAGGCCATGGGACGAGATGGCAGAGGCCAAGGTTATGCTTCATTATTTTTAAAATATTAAAAATTGCACCAAGAGATTAAACTTAAACCCTATGAAAAGCGCCATGGATGAAAACAGAAAACTCTAAAACTTGAATGGAACCCAGCGCCACTAGCCGATGCAGATTCAAGGGCCCATGGATCCAGCCAATCCCAGAAATTGATTTCTAGAGGATAGATCACCCTCCCAAGTTCCGTAATACCATCAGGAGAATATTGATTGAGCCTCTACTCCACCCTAAAAATAAAACCCTGCATTAGAGAATCATTAAATGCCTTTTTTGCACAGAGAAGCACTCAAACGCCATGCACAGGCAATGCCCAGTGTTCAACAAAGAAGATTCGCTGCACCACAGGTTTATTTTATGTAAATCAGCGGTAAGAGACTAGGAGGAAGTGGTGCGCTTAGCACAGCTAAGATTCACAAAAAGTCAACCATCTAGCCAAAGACTGGCTCTTCCAGGCTGGGTCAAGGAATCAAGACCTTGATCACAACAAGATAATTTTGTTTTAGTATCATGGGCGATTTAATTAACTGGGTCGCCCCAAATGCAAGTCTCCAAGGGTCTGACACAGTTAAGGCTGTTAACTTTCGCTTTATTCTAAACAAAAACTTTGGCTACAGGCTTTTTGGGGATGCCATTCCACTAAGAACAGCATGTGCGTGTAGCGAAATGTGCCATTTCAATCATGTTCAAAATTTCTGTGGTGCACAAACATGTTTATGGAAAGCACATTTACTCAAGTAACCAAGGTCCTATACTGCCAGCCCATAGCAAGGCGTGATGCTAAGGTTGTTCAACAAATACCAAACCACTTAATTTTCTACCACTTTTAAATATTCCTAATTACTAGCCCATCCAATCCCTTGAGTGCTTTGTCTTCAGCTGCATACTCAAATAAAGATTTAAAATATTTTACAAATTATAAACTGATATTTGTTCAAACTAATTACAACAATATGGACAAATGAGACCTGGATCAGCAATTTATAAACAAGATGTCACCCCAGTAATAATCATTGAGGATTTTGATCATACTTTCTAATATTAGTGTCTGAAATTAAAATACCTCCTGGTTATCAAGTAAACCCTATCTGTAAAAACATAATTATAAGCCCTTCCTGAATCATCACTAGATTTTAAATTTATTGTGGGGAAGGCCAACCATGGGATGGACACTTCCGAATATGACTCAGACGAGACAAAACTTAGTACCAGGGGAGGCACCCCAGAGAAGCGATGCTATCTCTTGTTGCCAGCGGGAACGTCACTTATGGGAAGGGGGAGGGAAAGTGTGTAGGGGACGTAGCCACTATTGAGCACGTGTGGAGGAAGGGGTCTGATTTGATGAACCAGATTGGGAACCAGGAGGAGACCAGCTGTCAGCGACGCGGTGGGAGATATCCAAACATCCACGCTTGAGAGTGATCCACCAAATGAGACTGGAATCTGTGGACAGCTTCAGGGAGGGTGGGGATGGATCCAGCGATGGCATCTAAGACAATCGTGTGGATAGTCCACATGGCGATTGCAACCACCAGAGCACGGAGGGAGGGTGGGAGGGGGAGGCCATTGATGAAGCAAACATATCTCTTGACAGACTGAAGGGATGTGTTTGATCCTGGCCTAGCAGACGTTGGACTTCGCGCCATATTACTTTAGAGGTGAGGCACTTCTCCAGGCGGTGGAACAGCGTTCCATACTGGCCACACACGACACAGGATGAGTGTAAAGCATTAGAGCGCTCAGCTGTACGATACACCCGCCTCAGGCAGCGCCACACATGGGAGCAGACTTGAGGCTGCAACAGAGGATGGTGTGCGTATTTCCAGATAGTCTTTTGGGTTTCAGTGGAATAAGGGATGTCCATCATGTCCAGGTAGTCCACCCTGGATAGGACTTGGGGTCGAATGGGGATCACGCCATCATGGATGGGTAGCCCCTGTACCTCTTGTGTGAACTGAGGAGAGGGGCGGCCTCTTCAGGTTGTATGTCCACTAATATGAATTCTCCACTCTGCGCTTCGCATGGAGAGTAGGATTCGTTTGTAGTGGGTTTTGGTCCCGTGAGGACCTGTGGCCGATGTGTGTGATGCGAGGTATTTCATCAGGGAGTGGGGGTTTGATGGATTGCTGAGGCCCAAGGCTCAGGAGAAGTTGGAGCGGGCCGCGCGGGACCAGTGTTGGGATGGGAGTGTAGGAGCAGTGACGGCCGCGATCCATGTGCCCAGGATCTTGGCGGCATGGGCTTTGAAGTCAAGTAGGCCCATGTCACCATGATGATGAGGGCCAAACATGACCTCTAGCCGTACTGGTGGAGGGCAGCCTGACCAAAGCCAACCTTGTAGCAAAGCATACAGGGATTTGAAGAAGCTTGGGGAGAAGGGGATGGCGTGGGCTCTGAACCAGACTTTGGATAGGAGCATAGAGTTGGCAAGAACAACCCTGCCAGTGAGGGTAGTAGGGTGGGCTCTGAGAGAGGCGATTCGCTTCGTCACGTTGTCCAGTATATGGCACTCCATTACTGCTGACGCGTATCCACCTGCCTCCATCCACACGCCCAGATGGCGTACTGGTCCTATGGTAGGTCGTGGCACAAAGGGGAGCACCAGTGGAGCGGTGTGTGTTGAGTTAGTAAGGCGTGGACGTGGGTGAGCAGATGGGCCAGGTTGGGAACTACTTGCTGGGGCCCAGCAGTTCTGAAACCGACCAAGGAGGATGATTTCAGTTTTGGAGGCGTTCAGTGCCACATTGCTTACCCGGGAATATTTTTGGATGAGGGCTTCAAGCGCACGTGCATCTTTGTTATTAGACACCCCCACCACGCAATCATCTGCAAATGCCATCATCTTGACTGGGGTTTGGCCTGGCACATGGACCCCAGTGAGTTGGGCATTCACATTTCGCAGTAGTGGGTCAAGGCTGAAGTTGTATAAGAGTGGGCTGAGGGGTCCCCTTATCGCAGGCCCCTTTGAGGACGGACTACTTCCGTTAGGAAACCTGGGCCGCGCACTGCCATTGTTGCAGATTCCGTGAGCAGCATCACTCAGTTAATGAAGCGGGGAGGTAGGCGGAATTGTTGGAGGCAGGCCCTAAGGTATTCCCAGTTTACTCTATCATAGGCCTTTTGTTGGTCCAAGAATACAAGTGCCCCAGAGGCTGTGGACTGACACACATTAGCCACCGAGTGCACATTATCCCAAATCGACCTTCTGGGGATGAAACCAAATTGTTCTGGGGAGATGGTGGCAGATGCTACAGTCCCTAAACGGTTAGCCATGATTTTGGTTAAAATTTTGGTGTCTGTGTTTGTTAGAGAAATGGGGCGCCAGTTGGCTAAGTCTAGCCTATCCCCTTTCTTGAAGAGTGTGCCCGTAAAGGCCTCATGTCCTCCTGGTAGGAAGCGCATTTTCAACAGGCTTTGGTTGAGTGAGGCTAGCAGCAATGGGGATATATATTTAAAATATTTTTTGTAGAACTCATATGGAATGCCATCTGGGCCTGGGCATTTTTGGTTTGGCGCACCATGAATGGTAGTCCATAATTCGTTTGGAGTAATTAAATTCATTATTTCTGGGTATCAGAAAATGGTGCGGATATGAGCTCGGTTGAGAAATTCTGCCATTTCGGCTGGCTGAATTGGTTCAGCTCAGTATAACTCAGAGTAATATCTTTGCATTTTGATTGCTACTTCGGCTGGTGTGTCCACAATAGAATTTTCCAATCTTCGCACCTGTGTACAGGCCACGCTCTGGCGTGGTGCAAAATTTTTTTTGAAGAAGTATGCAGTGCACTTGTCACCTTTAGCGATGCACGTGGCCCTGTATTGGACACAAACCCGATGTTTGTGTTGCCTTTCAAGTGCGTTGAGGTGGGCGGCTGCCTCCGCCCACTTCTGGCCCCATGCAGGGCTATATCCTGAGGCTGGAATGTTGGACTCCAAGTGGGCCAATTCTGACAGCACGCGCGATATAACTGCCAATATGGCTCGTGAGCGTCTGGATGAGAGATGGCGATAGTGGCGGATGGTGTCTTCTTTGAAAGTTGCCCATGTGGAAATGGGGTCCGCGCAAAATGGTGCAACAAACGATTTTTCCAAAGTTGCCTCTTCCACCCACGTGAAAAATCCTGGCGATGTGAGCTCTGGGGGGCGGATTTTGCACCAATGTGGGGCCTTTGCAACTGTGATGGGTAAGTGGTATGTTATTGAGACCAGTCGGTGGTCAGAGAATTCCATTTTCATTGTTTTGAAGTGGGAGATGTGGGGTTGGAATTTCGCCGGCACTAGAATAAGGTTAATGCGGGTCATGGACCTTAATTGGCCGTTGTGAATTTGGGGACACGTCATGTTTTTGAGCAGTGGGGCATGTCATGGCAGCGCATCCATTAACCCAAGGGTGGCTTTTAGAACGCGTAGTTCTATGTGACCCTGTGGGGCGTGGGGTGAGGTCAGCCACTGGTCTGTTGATGAGGTTAGCCAACAGTTCATGTCGCCAATTAGGAAAGAATTGGGGGGTAGCGGGAGGGATTTGACCGACGAGAAAAATTCCTGATGCTCATGTGCACCATTTGGGGCGTAAATGTTGACAATTGTGTGTGCAATGTCAGCCCACAAGAAGGTGACAACGAGCACTCAGCCATTTAGGAATGTTTCTGAAGATGTAAATTTGAAAAAATTGTTTTTCCAAATTAGCACCCCACAGTGCTTTGACCAAAAGGATAGGGATAGTAGGAGCATTGTTTTCCAAGCTTCCTTGGAACCTCGTGGACAGTGAGACTCCTGGATGGCCAGGATATCCACGCGTAAATTGTTTTGTAAAAAACTCAGTTTCCTAGCCTGGGACGGGGAGGCCTTGAGTCCAGCAATATTCAGCGTCCCTAGAGTGAAGGTTTCCCCCATCACACCTTAGGTGCGAGGGGGTGGGCCCCCAGGCCCACCAGCCTCTTCCAGGTCCCCATGGGCTTTCACAGCAGTGTGGGTATTAGCAGCAACGCTATTGGGTTTTTTGTTAATTTTTGCGGAAAGAGTCGCGTTGGCTTTGGCCTTTGCTTTTTGTTTTCCCGACGTTGGACAAATTTTTTGCGGTGCGGATAAGTTTGGTGCACCATCGAGTGGGGCAAAAAAAATTTTTCGGTTGGGATAGGTCCCAAGTTGGTTTTGACTGGGGCTTGGGTGCAGCAATTGGGCAAGATCAAATCTCCCATCGGATCCTCAGATTGAGTGGCCCATTTGGCATGGGCCTCCCAATCTGATTGGGTGATGGATTCCCAAGTTGCTTCCACCGCAAAGGTCTCCATGTCCTCCTGGTGTTGTGAGTGTGGGATGGTGGTGGTGGCCTTGGCCGCTTCCTTGGCCGCGGTCCTATGGGCCTGCTTGGCCTTCTTCTGCTCCTGTGGGGAGATGGGCTTTACCAATAGGTAGCAGCCTTGTGCTCCCCACGGGAAAGCCTCCTTGGTGCTTGCGGTTGGTTCATATTGCGCCTCTCCGCTGGCCATGGCCGCTGAGGGGTGCTCTTGGAATGTGACGCCCTCTTTGATGGGGCATGCATGCGCCTTATGGCTGAACGCGTCACAGTGGGTGCAAATGGGGGGCGCGCTGTCCACGGTTACCCAGAATGGGTGGGTGGTGTGCCCTGCAATGTCAATAAAGGTGGAGTGCGGGATCTGGGTTAGGTCCTTCGCAATCTCCTTGGTTGGGGTCAGAACTGCGATAGCTTTGCTGGTGCACAGGTGTGGCATCAGCGTGAAATGTTGCATTTCAAAAGATTGTATTTCACTGTATATGGCGAGACCATCTTTCAGGTGTTGCTCCAAAATGTCACGTTCTACTGTAGTAGGCAAAAAGTCAAATGTGAGGAAAATTTGGTTTGATTTTGTCCATCTGGTGCATTTAGTTTTGACGACCTGTTGCCCTTCGGGGAGGTCGACCACTATGCGCACCGCTGCAGCCTCATCTGCTGCTATTTTGCTTTTGAAACCTAGGTCCAGCCAACCGTGCGACATGGAGTGAGGTGCAACGTACACTGCGGTTGGGAAAATTTTGTGTACATCTTCACAAAAACTTTCCCATAGGGCCGTTTTTTGGATGTCCAGATACACACGGACTCTAAATTCCACTGACAAAAGTGGCTGGGAATGTGGCGTGTTGATGTACTGGTTGCATCATGCTTGCCACGTGAGTATCTCCGGGAAATTGTGACCGCCAGTTTTTTTAGATTTTTTTCTATTCCGCTGGATTCTCCGGGCGTTTTTGAACGTTAGAGGCCGTGGGCCTTCCACCTGCTCCTCTTGCCTTGCTTGCCCAACTGCTCCCAGACATGGGCGCAGACTAATCCCCTCTATGAGATTATCAAACTAGATTTAGTCTTGAATTGAATGGGTTGCAAAAGTGTTTGCAACGAGAAAGAAAAGTTTTCTGAATCATCACTAGATCATATTATCTTTTTTAGTCAAAATCTAAATTTTTTACTTACCATACTCATTGTATTCATTGTCAAAATTCTTCAGAAATTTATATCCAATGTTCAGAGGCTTAATAATTAGTATAAATACTTACTATATCATATTTAATAAAGTACCTTTTTCTTTGATTAGTTTAAAATAGTTTAGCTGGCTAGTTGTCTCTGGCATAGCCAACCTAAACTAAAGACTAAATGTCTAAAACCGTATAGATTTTTATACAATGCAGAAGATTTGGGCCCTTGTTAAGGGAATAAAGCGTTAGGATTTCAATTTGCTAAAAAATTATTTGAGCTCTATAACAGAATTTCTCAGCATCCCCATTTGGATCCACTTTCAAAATAGCATTTCTTTTGTACTATGGATGAAGATAGGATGAAAAAGTGAACTTTATCTTTGATGTGGTGGATAGATGGTAGATGTTCTATTGGTTAATCTGCGTCCTAACTTTCTGGGAAGACATTGTAATACCTTTTTGGCTGATAACCTTATCACGTTTTTTATAATGTGAGAGACTCCTCTCTAGGCCTTTCATTAATATTGTTAAGGATATTCTAATCTAATTTAATTAGAAAGTGGAAACTATAATTTAGAGTTTTACTATAGGAAAATAAACTAATACCCCAAAGCCCTATCAGTAGCAGGGTGTTAAGTTATATATAACTGGGTATGGGGTGTAAGGTTTAAACTGAGAAGCACTGTTAGGGGATTGTGAATGCTATTCTAAAATCCAGAGTTGAACATTTGAAACACTATTTTTATGGTTAAATAATGGTTGACTTAGTACTTTTAATCTTTAAATATGCTAATTTTGGCTGAGCTTCTTGTGCTACTACTGAAAAATTTGTAGTATATATTAATTCTAAGTTGAATTGTTCATTTAAGAAATTATGGTTAGTATTAAATCTCATCTTAACCTTCTGCACTTCATTTTTTTCCATTTTCAGCTTGTTTGTTTTTATATTTAGCTTTAGTTTAACCCAGGTGTCAAATCTACACCATAAAACATTTTTTGAGCTTCATCTTTGAGTGAGTCAATTGTGATTATCATAAATTAATAATATAAATTCCAATATATAAAAAAAGAGTTGTTTGATCAATGCACATATAGATTTTCATATTCAGTACACATAGTGGTTTTTGATTTGGGCAAGGTTGTGGGTTTATGTGAGACAAGCAATTAAGGAGAGCGGCTAAACATCTCACATATAGCTATGTCCTAGATCAGTAATCTTACTGAAACACTCGGCCTTGGGGTTAGTTCTCCTCTAAGTTCTTAAAGGATATAATGCTCTATACAATTTGTTATCTGGAGCCTGAAATCTTACAAAAGGCCCAATAGTCAAGGAATAGTTGAGTGTTCCAGCAAGAGACTACCCTGTACAGCAGTGTGAATGTGCTGTGCTAGTATAAATAGTGTGTGTAGATAAATGAGGTCCCTGAAAACTGCCACAGAGAAGTTTGCAAGATGGCATAGTTAAGCGCCCACAAACATAATCACCCTGGTGTGGTAATATCCCTAATCCGTGAGTTGGGATTACTCTTAATTATGAAAACTTTGGACTTCAGAGAGAATTATACTAGTGCCAAGTGAGAGGGACTGACCTCTGGAAAGCTCATACGATGATATAATGGACTTGCAAAGAAAAAGTAAGTTTTATGAGCGGTTTTTCTAGGATTCTTATTAAAATGATTTTTAAAACTAAAAATTTATTTCCAAATTTACTTAATTTAATTAAGTAATTATAGAAGAAAAAAATTACTTTGCGCAACTTTGTCAGTTTAGAATTTATTTTAGCTAAGAGGAAAAGCAGGTCTTGTTCTCTATGGAGTCTGCAGAAAATTTCTAAACGGTAGGCATAACCTGAGGATCCAGACCCTCAATTTCCTCATTGAGAAATGTTTCAGAACTTATGCTGGAAATATTTACAGTCAACAAAACATTTCTGCATTTTTTATTTTGCTTTAAATTGCTTTTGAAGTCAAAACCTTTACCAACATCCTTATAGCTAAGAAGTTGACTTTTGTTAAAAAGATTTTGGTAGCATCTGATTTTCCAAATCGCCATTTTTAGAGGCTCATCCATCCTCATTTTAACAGTTAAGGCGTTGCCTGACCGCCACACTGCACTAATAATCCCTAATGCAATTATTGGGGCCAAGGGTGATGGGCATAATCGCAAAAATTTTGAAAATGGCAATCTGATGAATCAGATGCCTCGAAATCAAACTTAAATTATTATCTTGGGGATGATGATAAAAAATCCTCTTAAATGGCGCTCTGGCAAACCAAATGCTGCCAATTCTAATGTTACCAATTATTGCAATGAATGGTAGATCCTTAATAATGAAGCTCTGGCCAACCAGGTGTAGCCAAGTCTGATGTCTCCAAATGTGTGGCGATGAGGATGAAAATCCTTGTAAATGGCGCTCTGTCCAATCAGATGCTGCCACTTTAGTTGTTGCTGGACAAGCCCCTCTTAAAGGACAACCAGGCAAATCATAGGCCGCCAAAACCTATACAATCTATCTAAATATTAGTGATAAGGATGTCAATGAAGGTTTGGGCTATAAGAATAAGGTAAAGTGAAATAATAAATGTGGAAAAGTTTCCACAACTGTAAAGGTACCCAATCCTAGTGTTGGAATTGGTCTCAACAAGGAAACCAAGGGTCTGGATCCTCAGGTTATACCTGCCATTGATAAGTTGCCTGCAGACTTCAAAGAGAACAAGACCTGCTCTTCCCCCTAAGCCTAGTATAATTATGAACAGACAACTTGTGTAAAGCAGTTTCATCTTCTATAATTTTAAATAAAGCTTGATAAATTTATAAGCTAATTTTTAAATTGGAAAATTATCTTTATTAAGAAACCAAGGGAAACTACACATGGACTAAAGCTCAGACTTTGATAAGGCTATTGAGTCCATATATGCGCTTTCTGGATGGCAAACCTCTTGCTTGGCGCCAGCATAGTTCTGACTGTCGTCCAAACTTACATAGCCAAGTATTTTAACACAGATTGAATTAAGGATAGTTTCACAGCAGGTTTATCTGCTTATGGGCACTTACCTGGGCCCTATTGCCTAACTGCTTTGTAGCTGTGTTCAGGGACCCCGTCCATCACACTCATCCAGAGTGGCACCAACTGGTTTTCCGATTCTCCATTTATGAGGACTGTTAAGAAATTGCTATGATTGAATGATAAGCCTCAAATAGCTGCCGTGGGTTGTTTAATGTTGGTTGAAACTGAGTAATAGAATACCTCTTATCAGATTGCCTTGACATAGGGTGATAAGGTTATACTGAACATATGAAGAATACTATCTATTTGAGTGCCTCAAATAAGTAAATAATGCGATGTTGAAAGCAAGAATAATAGATTTTGCAGGAGCCTTTCAGCTGTGAAGCTAAAATAATTGGAATATGACAAAGAAGAATACCCTAAGACAAAGAGTCAGAATTGACCAAAGCACTGAATATACTTATGACATGAAGACTAGAAGGGAGTTGTTATTTGGAAAGAAAGAGAATAGGATTTCAAGCAGAATGAATCTGTGATATATAAAGTAAATAAAGTAGTATTGGTAAAGCTACTTCGTTTTAGTAAATATTTAATTTACTAAGTTTATCATGGGGACTGGCAATCTCCATATCATCCATCCGTTGCTCAGTGGGCCTAACCAGTGCAAACATTATGGCGGTTATTAAACTATATCTCCAAGCTTTTAACATTGGTGCTCACTACAGAAGGCCCATTGAACAAAAAACAACCTAAATTCTCCAGTCGCCAGCCATGAGACATCAGGCTTTTAGTGACGGGGAATCTTCATGGCAACTGTGAAAATGAAGTACATGGAAATCAAACTTGTCTTAGATGTGGTGATCAAAAAGCAAGATCAGATCCTTCAGAAGTGTAACAACGTAATGAACTAGCTCTAAAATGCGTTCATCCAGCTGCAGATCCTTAGAAACAAAACAGGCAACTTGCTAATTTCCTGTATGAAACTACTTAATGGCTACACTGTGCAGAGAAGAAGTTGAAAATCACTTCCTACCCCCATCACCCTCATTGAGAAACGGAAGACCAACTAGGGACCATTTGGAATGAATCGTTTTATGAGGGAGTTGAGACTGGATACCAAGCCAAGGAGCCTTTTTCCAAACACGCAGGCAATGCTGAAGTATGTAGCCCATGATTGCAGCCCCAGGGGCGATTATGCTCTGATGGGCCAATATTCCCAGGCGATGGCAGTACTTCCTATTGAAAAGACCCGCACTACCCCTAAAGCAGCAGAAAAGCCGTGCGCCTCTGGCCTTTCTGAGCCAGCTCCCCATCAAGAATCTGGCTATGGCCCTTGACCAATTCCCCAAAACACTACCAAGGCTCGCAGTTTGATTGGAGACTAAAGTCTACATTGATAAGCTACCTCCATTCAACCGCGGTGGGAACATCAATGGGTTCTTCAAACAATTAAAATTTGTGGCATAAGGAGCCTCAGATCGGCGCAAAGTCAATTTCTGATATCCACCCTGGACGATGAAAGCGCTGACCAATTCACTTGCTATTTTCCAAACAGCTCCATTACCTATCAAAAAGGTGAAAGATACTGTTCTGCAGTTGTTTGAGGCACCACAAAGATGTCTCAGCAAAAAAAGATGATTTTTTAACCATTAGATTCTATTTTAATAAGAATCTCACTTAGTTTACAGACTTATTCATACCAAAAGCTCAAGTGTTAATTATGGCAGGAAATTTATATGGAACTGATTTGGGAATTGCGAAGACCTCTGAAGTGAAGCCATATTACTAAATGTATAAATGACCCCAGTTTTGCAGAATGATGTAACCTCGCTCAGGATTGTCCAAATTTCTGCGTTGTCTATCCTCCACCTTTACTTCGCCGAATAAAGATCGTCAATCTTCAACAGTAGTTGTTGGACCTTCTTATTTTGGTGAATCATTCCGCCCAGTTTTTATTCCGCATAGTAACCCCCTACTTATTAAATCTTCACGCCTCACCCTTGTCCGAGTTACCCACAGCAGTCCAACTCCCAGACTGGATCTGCTTATGAAAACCGCCAGAAGCCTAACTTTTGATCTGGTCCTGCTTAGCTGACCACCAACAGTCCAACTATTGGCCAGGGCCATCTAACAATGTTCACGGATGCGGGCCCTATGGGATAAATTTATTGATTGCAATCACCCTGGCACCTTCATGTAGCTGCCCCAATGTCTGGTCCATTATGTACTGAAGGACCAGTATGACCAGGGAGAAGATAGAGCGGAGTAGAGACAAGACTCTCTTTCTCTGCTATCCCAACCTCAACTGTCCCACCTAAACTTGACAAAGTATATCCAGCTGAAGACCCTCAGTATGATGATGAGTTCCTATATCAGCAGCTGGCTGGAGAGGTAAGTGTACTAACACGGGTGCAACTAAAAGCCAAAGCAGAAGGAGAACCCCAGGAACAACTGAATCTCTACGCCTGCCTGATTTTTGAACGCCTTTCACCAGACAAACCAGGTCCCTCTTCAGATACGCCTTCCCTTAAAAGAGTAAACGTTGTCCTGATGAGGGACTTTTTCTATTAAAATTATACCCTAAATTTGTTAAAGTAATTATGTGATTTCTTGGAAAGAGAGACTCTCTAAGTGTCCACGTATTAAACAGTCAAAATTTTCTTCTTCTGAGTGTAATTATTGTGACATTTTTATGGCAAAACATCAAGTTCGCACTATTTAAAAGACACAGGCACCCTGGTCAAAATATTTTCCACTAAGTTGATGGTGAAGTTGACGTTGAAAACCGATGTAGAACATATAATGTTGTATGGGACCTTTGGAGCCACAGCACAGTCTCAGAGAGAGCATACAGTGCATTTCCCTTGTGGTTTGGGTCAATTACCGTGGTAGCTCCAGCAATCATGCTAATGAACAGTAATTATGACCTGTTAATTGTAACCACTTTATGCGGAACTTTGTTAAAGTCACTGATAGGATGGAGGTGAACTTCAATATTTTAGGGGCATTGGATCCTAATTTACTTTACCTTCAGTGGAGTGCCATAGGATCTTATGCATATGGGCCATATCAACCTTGCTT
The DNA here is from genome assembly GCA_022478985.1 of Massospora cicadina. Classification (NCBI taxonomy): domain Eukaryota; kingdom Fungi; phylum Entomophthoromycota; class Entomophthoromycetes; order Entomophthorales; family Entomophthoraceae; genus Massospora; species Massospora cicadina. Next base: position 23,308 of record JAKSZP010005563.1, on the reverse strand, counting down.
ACAGTGACAGTGTAATCCTGGTTCATTATTATTGACTGAAAAAGAGGACCATGCCCTCCCCCAGCAGATATATGAATATCAAGGACTGCCCCTCAGAGACGCTTGGTCTATATCAATCCCCTCTAGCTGCCAAGTAATAGTAAGCACCGAGTTATAGGTGGAAATACCAACAGGACTCTATGGGGAGGCTATTGGGACTTATCAGCAATCTTAGCTTGAGCCCCATGTGGCTCCAGGTATAATACTGCCAGGAAAAGAGAGATCAAGGTCTAAATATTGCATTTACAAAAAGTACCATTATAAATCCGCTAACACCAAATAGTGGCATATCTACACTTGACCCCTGTTAAGGAGGTCCTTAAGCTTCATGAGCTTGCGTTGCTGGATGAATTTGGTTTACCCATCGTTCTGCAGCATGGCCTAATTTTGGCAGCACAATATAAAGATCTTAATTGGTTTAATAGTTTTTCAGAAGGACCAGGCGATAGCTTTATTTGAAAAATATAATGAATTTTTGCTGTTGACGATCATGATTTGGGATGCGCTCAGGGGGTAGTTTATCAATTAAACACTGGAGATCATCCACTTATTAAGTCCTGGCCAATACGCCAATCAAGAGCAGAAGATGATTTTACCAAGGATATCAGGAAGCCACTGGATCAAGTGATTCTGGAACCGTTGAAAAGCCCATGGGCTTCGCCTTTCTTAACTGTAAAAAAGATGGTACCACCCAGGTAGTAATAGACTAACGGATGCTCAACAGTACTACCAAAAAAGACTTGTATCCCTTACCAAAGATTGATGATGTTTTGATAGTTAGATGGAGCTCATTATTTTTCAATGCATTTTTTATGGGGTTACTGGCAAATTGAGTTGCTCACGGTGGAGCAGGAGTTATGTGCCATAATTACGTCCAAAGGGGGAGGAAGGAGGGGGGGGGGGGGGGGGAGGGGGGGGGGGGGGGGGGGGGGGGGGGGGGGGGGGGGGAGGGGGGGGGGGGGGGGGGGGGGGGGGGGGGGGGGGGGGGGGGGGGGGGGGGGGGGGGGGGGGGGGGGGGGGGGGGGGGGGGGGGGGGGGGGGGGGGGGGGGGGGGGGGGGGAGCTCTTTCAGTCAACGCATATGCCTCAAGGGTTTGCAACGCCCTAGCTACATTTCATCGGGCCATGGACACCATCCTGGCTGATCTTAAGCTGTCATGTGTCTTCATGTACCTTTGTAATATCAATGTACTTTAGCGAGCACTTTCTAAACATCTTATCCAATTTGAAGAGGTGCTCCGCCGACTTGCTGAGGCCAACTTCATGATTAAGCCCCACAAATGCAACTTCTTCAAGGATAAACTGGAATACCTCAGGTTTGTGGCTGATGTGAAAGAGCTTAACCCCAGCCAGCTAAGGTGAAGGCTATACAGAAATTGACCCTCCCATGTAGTAAATGCGATGTACAAGTATTTTTGAGCATGGTTTGCTACTGCCAGCGCCTCATTATCAACTTCAGCTGTATTGAGGGTCTACTTTTTAACTACTGGAGAAGGGCGCCACATTTGAATGGACGGAATGTCAATAATGTGCCTTTGGCATGCTATAGGAAGCATAATCAATGCGTCAGTGCCATGATACCCAAATTTTAATAAAGGATTTGTCAGAAAATTAAACAGATGTATTACCACAATGATCACGTTAGATGTGGGATGAATTATTTCAATCCTGACGGAATGGCTTATTAACTGAATTTTTTGTTGTTTTAATGATTGTGTGATGAGTTGCTCCCCAAATTTGTAGAGCCAAATCCGTATTCTGCTGAGATTGGAAGTTAGGTCTGGTCAGGTCAAATAATGGCCCCAATTTGGTATTCATATCACCAGTGACTAGAATTCAAGGCTGATTCATTTATATAATGTCAGCGGTAACTGATGATCCCAAGTTTGAGGCAGCAGAGGACGTTTCTGACGACACATATATAAATAATCAATTATTGCCTAAAAGAGCAATTTCCTGAATGATCAACTACTTGAAGTTGATATGTGTCATCAGCAAGAAACCAAGGTTTCATGAGTTTACCCAAGCGACTGAAGCGATTTCCTGCACATGAAAATCAATTTGATTGTTGAATCTCTATTTGATGTTTAGTTATATTACACATTTATATGGCTCAATTGCAACTCAAGGCTGAAGATGAGCAGAACTAATTCAGACATTGGGAAGGATGAGGCAAGAGGGTCGACGCCAGGGAAGAGAGAAGTGCAGTAAGAGAGAGTGTTTGGCTGGAAGAACCAGTGATGAGCCAATAGGTCAGGTATGGTTAGTAGTCCTTTTTTAAATATAAATTCCTGGCACTTCCCTCTCAATAAACATCACCCTTTTCCTATTTCCTTTTTATTTTAAGTTTATTTTTATTCTTATGGGTGTGTTTCTTCTGGGGGATCCCCCAAAGGCGTGGGAACACGTGAAAGGGTCAGTGGTGCTGCTGGCCCCGTCGCCTAAGGCGAAATGGAAAGGGTCAGCTAGTCTTCATACTGGTTGATATGATGACCAGCAAGCCCATAGTCTCTGGAAAAGTGATTTTCTGACAAGGAGCATTGTTTAAACAGACGCTTTCCTTTCTGCTGTTGGAGCAGCATTATCCCAGGAAATTGATGAAGGGGAGGAGCACCCTGTCTTGTACTGCAGCTGGAGTCTGAACTGCCATAAACTGAATTATACCATGACCAAGTGAGAGTGATTACTGGTAATCTACGCCTATAATCAGTTCAAAGTGTACATGCAAGATGCGAAGCTCATAGTAGTAATGGATCATGCTTTGTTACCCTGGCTGCATAAACTCAGAGAACTGGAAGGGCGCCTAGCACGATAGGCCCTTAAACTGCAAGCTTATAATTTTGAAATCCTCCACTGACATGGAGCAAAACACTAGAATTCTGGAATCATATTGTAGCTACCAACTATCATAATTATAGCGGATCTTAGCAATATAGTGTATAATAATATGCTTAGCAGGAAATATGACGATGAACCGCTCAATTAATTAAGGCATTAGATGGAATGAGGGCCAATGCATACCAAAAGAACGGCGAATTGTACAAGCGGATTGGGGGGAATTAAAGTGAGCTTACCAAGGCCTCTGGAACAACCATATATCATTATGAGTATGTACCAAAAAGTAGGATATGGCGGATTATGTAAGACACTGGAATAGTTGCAACCTCAGTATTATTGGGAGAGAATGTACTTAGACGTGTTCAAAATGATTTCCTGCTGCCACCAGTGCAAGTGGAAAAGCTGTTCTTCCAGAAGACACCTTATCAGCTAATGAAACCTCATCCTTCCTGGCACACGGTATCCATTGAAGTCCTTGGGCCCTTGCCAATGGGAGCGAACAATTCTAAGTATATTCTTGTAGATTAACCACTTGACCAGGTGGGTCAAAGCACAGGAAATAATAGACTTTGGGGCGGTTACTGTGGCTAATGTTCATAATTGAATGTATAATTCAGTGACACGGCTGACCTCAGTACCTCCTTACCAACAACGGTTTTAATTTCACCTCCCACATTATATCTAACTTAATGAAATGATGGCCATTCATGGGGTTCTAATGGCCCCATATCACTTCAGATCTAATGGTAAGGTTGAAAGGGTTAACAGGAACTTTGGTTAAGATACTCCATAAGTTGGCAATGGATTGACCTTCGGATTGCATTTTTCTCCTTTCCACCACCATCTTTGCCTATACATAGCTATCACTCTGAAACTGTAAAGAGTCCCTTCCAGTTACTATATGGATGGCACTCAGTTCTACCAGAACTTCTCTATTACTGTGTAAAAATACTGGTGGAGTGGTTCCACAATGCTACTTGGCCAAGCTGACGAACATTATATACAGGCAGCAATCTAAAGTGTACTCTTTTAGCTTGGCAAAAAGGATAATAAATCAAGCTGCAAATCGTTACAGTACAGTGGGATAGCCCAGTTCAAGGAAGGAGAGATGGTTATATTTCATAACCAGCACATGTTTGGTCAAAAGCATAAATTAGCCAGCATCTGGATTGTTCCATTATAAATAATTGAGAAAATAGTGTCAACGCTTACACCATCAAGGACCCCATGAGTGGTCAGGTTGCTAATTGAGTGCACGCAGAGTTAGATCGTGCATATAAGCAATAGGAGACTTATTGTCCAGTTAAAGGGTGGTAATGTTGAGAAATTAGTATGACTGGATGATAAGTCTCAAATAGCTGTGACAAGGATTAGTTAATATTGTTTGAAACTGAGTGATAGAGTACTGTTTATTATACTTCCTTGTCATAAGGTTATAAGCAATAATGAATTTACAAAGTATACTATTAATTTGATTACCTTAAAATAAGACGATAAGGTGATACTGAATTCAAAAATAATAGATTTTGCAGGAGCCAAACAGCTATGAGGTTAAACCGATTGCAATATGATGAAAAAGAATATCATAAGAAAAAAAGGTCAGAATTGACCGAAGCACTAAATATATAAGCATGACTTGAAGGCTAGAAGGTGGATTTTTGGGAAAAAGAGGAAGGGATTGCAAGCAGAAGGAATCTTCTATATATAATAAATTAAATAAAGTGTCGCCAAAGCTACTGCTTTGTATTATTATTAAATTTACTGAGCTTATCTCAGGTACGTGCAATATCCATATCTTGCATCCGTTGCTCAGTGGCCTAACCCTGTTAAACCCTTAAGGTGTTTATTGGACTATATCGCCAAGTTTATAAGATGAATTTACATCCTTGTCGCAATATTTTTTAAGTTGTTTTTGGAAGCATCTGGGTGGCTATAGTACTATTTATAAGAATTTCCTTCCTCATTGACATTAGCTTATTGAATAAGATTAGATTTTGATGCATCTGGTTAGCCAGAATGCCATTTTTGAGATTCTCTGTGATTTTAAGACTCCCCTTTGACCCTGGTCTTTGCAACGCGGAAGATTAGGGCTATATGGTAGTCATGAAACTTCTTGATAATTACATCGCCCATCAGATGAGAGTCTCCTCCAGCTCCATAACTCCTCCACCTTCTGTGGGAAGTTGCTGCTGTCATGGCAATTTTCTAGGTGGACTCTTACAATGGGTACCTATCCACTTCATCAGGTATAATGCTTCCCTCAGGAGATCTTCATGTCCAGCATTTACTCCACCTCATACTCATCCATTTCTGGGTTGCTTAAGTGAACTGGATCCGCCTTCTCTGGAAGATAATCTTCTAGATAATCAAGTTGCAAGACATGCAGTATCAGATTTGACGAGATCCCTCAAGGAACTTGAGTTTGTAAGATACTTTATTTACTTGATGGAGGACCTTGAGTGGGCCCTAGGCGATTAGTCAAAATTTCTTGCAGCTAGCAGGGACTAAGTAGTTCTTCGCTTTAATCATCTATAGTTCTCCTTCTTTTAGTACCAGGGTTACAGTCAGTGAGAATAAGCCTTCTTCTTTCGCATCTCACCCTCTTTCCTTAAATTTACATTTAGTTTTTTAGTTTGTCCTCAATCTCAGCCTCCATGCTGTTCTCTGCTGGGTTTGGACTTTTGGGGTGGGTTTCCACCATCTTTGGGTGGAAAACATTGTTCACCAGGAAGGGCGTCATTCCTGTCAATTATTCACTAATTTTTATATGCGAAATGGTCTCATTTCAGCCATTCATTCCAGCGTTCTTGCTGAGTGGTCATATAGCAGTGAAGGTACTTATCAAATATTTTATTTTCTCAATTAGTTTGGCCTTCTGACTGTGAGTGACTGGTCGAGGATCTAATATGTTTTATCTGAAGATTCTCCAGATGACGTTGCCAGAAGCGCTAGATGAATTGTGGGCCTCTAGTCAGTATTATCTCCATGGTGAGGCCATGAAGGGAGAACATCTTATCAAGAAAATCTCTGCTATGCCTTTGCCATGATTGTGGAAGTACACAGAAAGAATTTTGTGTACTTATTCTGTCCAAAACCACCATAACAGCATCATGACCCTTAGAACTTTGAAGCCCCTCTATGAAGTCCACATATAGTGAAGACCACAGCATCTCTGCAATCTGAAGGGGCTTCAGCTTCCCTAAGGGCTTCTTCCCAGAATATTTAATTAGTGTAGTTTATGCATTCCAAGGTGTAATTCCTCACAGAACTTGACATCCCTGGCCAAGAGTAGCGTTGGAACAGGAGCTCTCTCTTTTTCACCATCCAGAGGTGTCCTGCCAAGGGGTGTTCAGAAAATGCGCTTTCATTTCCTCATGAGCTCGCAGCTTGGAAGTCACAGGTGCCATTTTGTGGAAGAGATGGTTTTTCTCTTTCCAATGATACTTTTGATGTTCGCTCTTGATACAAATCTCTAGGTCGTTACAAAGTGTGGCCCCATACTCTGAACAACATTGCGCAGCCCTAAAGGTTAACCTATAATATGTGAGTGGCAATTTGGATGGCGGCTAACACATTTTGAAGGCAATAAAGTTTCTGTATTGTAAGCATCCAGCGACTTCTTTGGGAACACTAATACCAGGTCTCTGCTTTGAAGATCCAGGATGAGGTTTCTCTCTCCTGGCTTATACAAAATCTTGAAATCATACTGCGCCAGTTCTAATTGCCACAAGTCCTGGTGTTGATTCATTATCTTTAGCTCTTATAGAATTTAAGGGTTCTGTGGTCTTTTCTGATTGTAACTGGCTGCAAGGTAAGGCAAGTGATGATGCCATTCCTCCATAGCTGAGACAATAGCCAGGAGCTCCTTTTCTTACACAAGGTAGTTTGTCGCAGCAAGAAGCCTATTCCTATTAAAATAGCTTACAGGATAATCTACCCCATTTTACCCTACTGGAGTAGAACTGTCATGATTGCAAACTTTGAGGCATCAGTTCCACTATATAGGCTGTTTAATGTCAGTGTTGCCAAGTACAGGTGCAGTCATGAGGATCTCAGAGATAGCTTGATAATCTTTCTCCACCTCATCTTTCCACTGAAAAGCTATCTGCCCTGTCATATGGGTCAAGGGTGTCTGGATTTGATGGGGTCATTATTGAACTGTTTTGAAAAATCATAACGCTTAGAAAACTTCTAAAGCTAGTTCTATCTATAGATACCGACAATTCCCTGACAGCCTTCAGCTTGTCAGGGTATATGACCATCCCTTTGTAGAATACTACGTTCCCCCGAGAAAAAGTCAGATTACTTGTAAAACTCACATGTGGATGGCTTTAAACAGAGATTTTTTTTGTCAAGGGCATCCAGCACACTCAGCACGTCGCCCCTGTGTAATCTTTGGTTTTAAAGTGTACAAAAATATTGTCCATGTATGATATTCAGCATTTTCCGATGAAAATGATCAAGGCGTTTTTAATGGGGTGCTGGAATACCACTGGGGTGTTCTTGGATTAAAGGCATCACTTTTTATTAAAATACCCTCAAATGACACTTGAAAGCCATGTACTGTTACTGCTCTGAAATCATAGAAACTTGAAGAACGCATTGCCAGGTCCATCTTGGTGAAAATCTGAGTCCCTCAATTATCTGCTAGATGGGCTCCATCAACGGATTGGGATATTGGTTAGACTCCAATATTGATTTCAACAGTTGGTATTTACACATGGTCAAATCTCGCCACTTGTTTTGGGAAACAGGAGATTGGGCGGCACCACAAGAGACTTAGAGGGTACAGTCATCCCATATTTGATCATATCTTTAACATAGTCTTTCAGTGCTGCCTTAGTATTTAGGTTAAAAAGGTAGATGGGGCAACCCTTTAGTGAATTCCGCTTCAATTTTGAACGTTAATGTAAAAGGAAATGCTGTTAGGGGAGGTAAAGGAAGCGTTGTTCTTTTAAAACAAAATGCTTATGCTTTGAACTCTTCTTGGATGTCCATTACATATTTCTGCCTAAGCACAGCATCAACCCAGACTTTCCTCCACTTTTGGTGAAGATATCTAGTGCTAACAGAGGTTGAACCTTTGGGTGAAGCATGACCAGGAGCTCCGCCAGTTTCTAATTGAGGGAAAACTTGTGCTATTACCGCATTCACAGCATATTGGTGAGGCAGGTTTCTGATAGCGCTAAATGCTCTTTAGAACTTGTGAGGCCCCTTCCAAAGCATCACTTGGGGCTTTTCTTCCCCAAATTAATCTGGTTAGGAGGTGTCAGATAGTATAAACGTTTACCTTTCATTCCATCTCCAGCTTCATTCTTCGCGCTAACTTTATTCTAAATAGTTGTCCTCAGCCCCTTTGTCTACCCGCTCAAAGATTGTCATCATCTCTCCCTTTATTTCCCTTTATCTTTAATAAAATAGAACATAGAGATTAGACGAGGTATTTTCTTTATTATTAGAGTTGACGCTCATAGGGATCATGTGGAAGTTGTAGTTAAGGCCAGGTCCTCTCTATCTGGAGGTTTCATAGGGAGTCGCCTCATTGGCAGAGGCGTGGGGTGATTCTTAAGAAAGCTCCTTTGAGGGGATGGAGACAAGCTCAGACTTGGTATGGCGGGCATGGAACTTCCCAGTTGTGACATGGGGTGAAGTTTCACCTAATCTAGCACCATTTGCCCCTCCACCTGGGTCGTGACTGAGACTTCCTCATTGGGAGTGGCTCCTAGGCGGGTGAAGTCATTGCAGTGATGATGTCATAGTGGAGGTTCAGGTGGAACATCCACACGTTCTGGGAGTAGGTGACTTTGGCCACCCTGGACAATGTGATGTAAACTTGGGCATACTTCATAAACATCTTTCCCTGTTTTAATTTCAGGAGGTCTATCAAGCCATGCTTTGGGAGTCATTGGGCATGGTTGCTTTCTTGGCTAATTGGAGACATTCATCCAGGGTAAAAGGGAGGGCTTAATGGGTTTCTAATATCTAGGTGAACCAGTCTGACGGGCTTCTGGGTGAGAAGTCACAACTTGAGAAAACTGGAGCGATACAGGGAAAGTTTTAACTGAGGTGGTAGTTTGCTGGGCCTGGAGTCTATTATAAAGTAAGTGGCATGTATTGTTCTTAGCTATCTGAGAGTGAGGGCCTGTCACAAAAATTGATGAGAGCTGCTCAGAAAGGAAGTTATTTGGACATGTCCATGAGAGAGAAGAAAACAGGGTTCTTCCCTTATGAAGAATAGTATAGAGAAGATGACCATCAGAAATGTGATGGGTGTTTATACCATACTTTAAAGGCTCGTTCAAAAGGCTTGTCAAAAATATCTATAAACAGTGATATCATGTTAAAAGAGCCTCGTCTAGTGTGATGAATGAGATCCCTGAACACTTCCACAAAACATTTGTGCAAGAGAGCACTTAAGTGCTAGAAACAGGATAGCTTAGCTGAGGTAATATTAATAATCCATGAGTTGGGAAACTTTTAACTATAAAAATTTGGACTAAAGTGAGAACTGTATTAGCACCAAGCAAGAGGGATTTCTCACTGGAAAAAGAATACAAGGATTAAATGGCCTTGTCAAAGTCTAAAGTATGGTCCATTAGCTATTTTCTTTAGGTTTCTAAATATAATGATTTTTACATCTCACAATTTATTTCTGATGATAAATTTATTAAATTATAGAAGAGGAAGCTGCTTTGCGCAACTTGTCAGTTTAATTTATATTTAAACTAAAAGGATGAGTGGGTCTTTGTCATGGAGCTTGCTTATAATAAGACTGCGCTGGAATCAGAGTTAGTTACCACCCAGAACACCCAGAATACCTCTTGTCAGAATATAACCAAATGGATTCCTCCAATAAAATATTGAATCAGGGAGATATTGGTTGGGGCCAACAGAAGAGTCAACCACCTAGTCTCAATATCATAATTAACAATAAGTTGTCAATTTGTGCTTCCTAATAGATTGAATCAATCTATTAAAATGAATCTACCAGATTGTTGAGCTATCATAAATTGTTTCCAATCTGAATTAATACTATTTCAATTACTGGCAATATATTCTGAGGATGATTGACATTTTATCATCTAATTACTAGTAAATTTGACACCGTCAACTGGAGTTAATGATGTCAACATATTATTATGAATGAATTACAATGGATAGATAGTTCAACGGTGAGGTGTTCAGGATCACTGGCAATTGAATTAAAAAATGATCCAATCATATATTTATTGAAAAAATTAACGATTTTCTTTGGATATAATCATATTGCCAGTGGAAAGATGAGGCTTCTGATAGTCAGGCGAGAGATGACCAATCTGATGCCTAGAGTTCTGATTTAACAATGTCTGAAGGCCAAGGATATAAAATGATATCTATTATAGTAATTTATATTAAATAAACCAGTGATTGATGCTGAGGAAGGGTTGACCTAATAATTTGGCATTTGAGTGTTTACAATTAAGAGGGAACAATTTTCCACTAGAAGGTTGATTACTGATTGAGTATACAGCGATGAATGCTGATAATTGTTGATAAGCAGCAGTAGATCGCCAAAAAAGCGCCTTGGTATAAAAACTTAATTTTCCCTCTTATAGGGTTATCCCTTGTGCTCTTTTTAATTGGTTGTTAGTAGTTAAACCGCTAGATTAGTAAAGGTGGGAAAGGAGATCCCCAAAATAGGTGCTGTGCAATGCACCTGAAGTAGTCAGCACTACCAACTACCATACCTCAACACTACAAGGAATCCCGCCAGAATTTGGGCAACTAGCCCTCCAACAATGAAGGACTGAAGGCCGTCCACTATGAGGGTTGAGGCAGCCAGGAGCCGATATACCACAATGGGGGATGGCCTTTCTGAGGCCACCCAAGAGGTATTAACAATTTAACTTGAGTGAGAAGTACAATGGGTTGGGCCACCCGGGAAGGGGGTTGAGGACTGCCAGTGCACTCCCAAGTGTGGCCAATTAACCAAGGTGAAGTAGTTGGTCTGCTGGGCGGTAGGTTGACCTTTGGACTTATAGTGAAAAGGTACACCAAGAAAGGCGAAAAAAAGGCCAAAAGTCCTCATACTATGTGCCTGGCACATTAGCAGAACCCTGATGTAGCAAATTGCTAAATTTGTGACACCTTTGGTACAGCCATCTATATTATGGGATGCAAAAGAAATAGGCTAACTGCGAGAACTAGCCAGCCATTACAAAGTTTGAAAGTCATAGTTACTAAATGTCTAGCGGACTTCTTAAACTCACAAATTATTTGAGTTTTTAACAATTTTTATTTAATTAATGATGATAAGCAAAAAATGGAGTGACAGTGGTACCTGTTGGGGACTGCTGCCCTATATGCTCACTGAATGGGAAACTGGGATTGTGTGCACTACTGTTAGGAATATCTCAAAAATTGGTCATGCTGGATCGACATTCTAAATAATTGCCACTCTGATTCAGATCCAACCTGTCCAGTCATATTGGTATTAGATTTGCGTGTAAGTATATCTTTCCATTGGGATCATGCTTGACGTGATGATGATGACTACTTTTGTATTATAGGTTGCGCCAATGGCCAGTGCACATATGGTCAGTTCCATTGAATAGGGAAGGGGTTGCTTGCACCCTTTACCAGTTGGGGATGAGCTTGTTTGAAGTAACAATGGATAAGGATGAATGGGGATTTTAAGCCTGAAAGTGACCAATTATTTAACCTCACCATTTACCAATTTATATTTGCTGCTGTAACTAGAACTGGTGAAGAGACCTCTTGAGGACAATCTCTGTTATCAGTTCACAAACAATGGCTGCTTAACACCATCACTTCCTGAAACGCCTCCAAAAGTTTTCTCTCCAACCCTTGGTATAGTAAATAGAGGAGGAAATGGCACGATATTTAAGGAATATGCCATAACCCACCTCTCATCCACCACATGGACCAAATTGGCCTGTTGATTAAGGATAGCTGCTGTCTTATCCCCTCATCTTGGTATTAAACGATAATTTATCTCAATTAAGCTTTAATGTTAGTTTCCTAAGGCTCACATTACCCTTTCCTTTTGAACTAGGGAAGCACCACCACCAGGAACATTGGTGAACACAAAATTTTTGTGTGTTTTAGGGAGCTTGATTTCCAAGATGCAAGAAACCTTCTGGTGAGAGCAGTGGAGCGTCTAGGTAAGTGATGTGGAAAGCCTCCACCAACTTGCGTTAATTGTCACAATCATTAATACTGACCCAGATGTTCTCATAGGAAGGGTATCTCTTTTCAGGCAACTAAGTATTGCATCAAGAGACTTGATTTATATAATGTCACAATGGCATCCACCTCCACCACTTCTGAGCCCTCTATCACAATTGGTTCAGGGATGGAGGGTTCCTTCTCATTAAAAGGGGGGACTGAGAACATGGAAGACTCGATACTGCTTCCATTGAGCGTGAAAGGCCAACTGGAAGGCCCCATTGCCCAAACACTCATCAACTATATGAGGATCAGAATGCTTGCGTGTGAACTACTGTGAGAGTACTTCATATGCAGTGTCTCATATCAATCATAATTAATAAACCAACCTTAAATTCATGGGCGGATAGGCGTTTTTGATTTGTTAACCACTTGTAGTTACTTACCACCTTCATCAGATGTTCCTGAACCATAAATTATGTACTCTGGATCAACTGCAGCTACTCCTCTGTGGAAGGTACTTCAAGGCGAATTGTGGAACCACAAGGGATGAGGGCTTATATCCCAGGGTGGCCTCATAAGGGAAAATTTAGTTGAAAAATGGGTGTTATTATAGCAAGTGAACTGCTTCAGGGGAAGGTCTGTGGCCCAGGTATCCTGGATGGCGGAAGCGTAGCAATAGAGATACTACTTTGATTCCTGATTGACCTTCTCAGTTTGGCCATATGATTGTGGTGATAAGTCATGGAGAACCACAGCTTGATTTTTAAATGCCCCAACAACACAGACCAAAACTTATCAGTAAACTTTGGCCCCCAATCACTATTACCTCCTGGGGTAAGCTGAACATAGAGAAAACATGGTGGCCAAAGAGCTGGGTCATTTCTTTGGAGGTAATGGCTGACATACAAGGGATGAAAAAGGGAGGACTTATAAAGTGGTCCACAACAACCATAAATACATCAAACCCATTTGTTGGGACCTTGCTGAATTTTTCTTGTCTCCAGAAATTCTACTCCATCAATTCCCCTGGCATCATTGGAAGGAGAGCATAATTTATCTAAGTTTATCAAGGTTGATAAGAACAATCAACCTCATCCTGATCAATTAATTAAATATATGTTAACACAGCAATTAATTAGCTCAGATAGATCATGAACCATATCAAAACCGTATAAATATCCCATCCTTTCAATAATAAAAATTAGGTCGATTTATAACCTGTTTTTACTTTAATTTATCACTTTTTGGAGAGTCCACGTTAAGTAACTTCGAGAGAAAACCTGCCCCATAGGAAGTGTAATTCATAACTTCCAGATTGGTGCTCACTAAAGGGGTCACTCTGAGTTACACACCAGTCAAAAACGTCTATCACTACTATGGATTCTCAATTTTTCCTGAAGAAGCTCAAGACTATGTGAAAGGCAGTATTTTATGATGTGTCCATTCAACTAGAAATGAAATCTCAAAAATATCGTCTGCGTTGGAATTCCATGCCAACTTGGAATTTTATAATCCTATTATAATCTTTACAGTGAACTTACAAAACCCTCCTGATATTTTAAGAAATTTTATTAATCAAATGCTGGAGGGAGTTTTAATTCCTGGAATCTGTTCCACTTGATCTCATTCTAATGATGTACCCAGTATCTTGCAAGAAGTGATGCAAACCTCCCAAATACCAGGAATTGGCACTGAGAAATACTTGCATCAGCTTGTATACCCTACATTATACCATCTATTACCAGTAGTGGGAATGCACTATCAAGGTATGCTCAATTTACTAGAAGGAGCCCAGTCCTTGAATAATTTTGTTACCAAGTTTTTCAAATCTGCCTCTGAGTTTAGCAGAGATAATCAAGATGCCATCATTAATAATTGGACCCTTCTTAATGAGGTAAATCAACAGCTTATTAAGCTTGAAATGGGATATCCATTTAAGTTGATTTATTAGTTTTCAAAGTGATTCCAAGAGATTCAGCAAGAATGGAAAGAGGAAATTTCTCAATTTTAAGAGCAGAGTTGATCAATGGAAGAAGAAATCAGAAATTGTCTTTCCCAATTGGAGAAATTTTAAACCAAAATCCAATTTTGAGTCATTGAAGTAGAGAAAACCTCTGGAGCCATAGATCCTCCTGGGGTTGAAAGACCCCGCGGTCCACCTGAAGGAGTAGGTCCACATGGACCTCCTGGTGTTGATGGGCCTCGAGGACCCCCAGCATTGAAGGGCCCCATGGACTGCCAGGTGTGGATGGACCTTGAGGGCCCTCGGGTGTGGATGGGCATTCGGGATCCCTTCAACAAATTGACTCTCTATTCAGCATGATGGACCGCTTACTTGGCCAAATTACAAAGTGGCCAAGGAATGTAACTTAACACCTGGTGGGGTAACGAATGATTCCTCCTGTCGCTTCAGTCCCTATCTGACAAACTAAGTAATATGGGTAAAGTGACAAAAGACACAGACATCCTGTTTCAAGCCTACAAATCACAAGGTGAGATGCTCAAAGCAAAAATTGAAACATTGGAATCTAAGTATAATGCTCACCAGGAGCAAATTTATGAGTTATCTCGTTGGTTGGATGAAAAAGTGGGGCATGCTGAATTGAAAGACAGATTAGTGAAATTTGTACTGAGACTGTCAGCCCCTATAACCCCATTTTCTTCGCAAGTTTCTGATTCAAACTCTTATGTTTTTACTCAATCTTAACATCCTGGAGTGCATGTTTTGACTGCCAATGCCCCAATGAGTTTAAAGCCAGTACTTAAAGACAAGTACTCCAGGGGAAGGCAGCATTATCTTCTTTATCTATCTATATGAGAAGGCAATAAATGAGGCCACAGATTATCAAAAATTGAATTACTTGCCTAATTTCTCAATTAATTGGCCCAGGATATCATGGCACCCCTCTTAATTTCTTGCTCTACTTGGTCTCAGGTCAAAGAGGCGCTAATCAAAGACTTTGGGAGTGAGCAAACTTTATCCTCTCAAAAACAGGCTTTTATGGGTAAACAACCCAACCAGAATGAATCAAATAAAGATTTTGCTCATCAGTTCTAATTGAAAGCTCAAACTTTGGTAGCTTGTAATTGGTTAAATTTGGATGATGAAATTACTGCATTCATGTCTGCTTTTAAATCTAAGACTCAGTCGCAAGTTTACCTTCTTAGCGTAAAGAAAAATTACAGAAGTATATTAGACATTAAGGAGGCCTTGTTGGAATTGCCTCCTCAAATCTCATAAAAACCCCAAGTTTACAATACTCCAAAACCTAGTCGCCCTAAAGTTTACACTATGCCTGAGAATGCTAGAGCAATTAAGTGTAATTACTGTCACCAATATTTCCATACTGTGGACCGTTGTTTCAAAAAAGAAGTGGATGAGAAGAAGAAAAGGGATAAAAAAAATAAGATTATGCCCCTCAATAAAGATATGGGTGTTCAACAAGAACATCAAAGCCCTGTTGGATATAATAAAGATGAACATTATTCTTATTCCTTGCCCTCATTGTTGGCTTTATCCTCTCAGTTTGGAAGCACAATGAGCCATATTGTTTTCTAAGTGAATCAAGTCAATGGAAAAGCTATCATTGATATGGGATCTCCAGTGAATGTTATTGTGTCAAAATTTATCAAGTGGATCAAATTAATGACCGATATTTCTCATTATGAAGAATATGGCACAGCGTGATCTCAGAGTACTTGGTCAATTGGAGTTTTTTAATCCTTTCCACTGAAAATATAGAAGTTAACTTTTACAATCCCCTCCATCATCCTCGATATCTTGAGTTACAATCTACTTTTGAGGACTCTATTTTTGTGGGAATTTGTTGGAATTATTAATTGACCCAACTCATTCCTATCTCTCTTGGGGTATAGAGTTCCCTTACTTTTGTCTGAACATGCTCATACATGACGTCAGTTATTTTTTGGAGGGTTCTAAAATGGTCTTATTCTTTTCAATTCCATGTTGGCGACCCTTGTGTAAAATTGCCTCCTACATCGGCAAATATCAAATAGGGGATTCCTATTTTCTTCCCAAAAAATTTACTTATTCCGCCATAATAACAAGTAATTGTTAATACTTTACATTTTTCGATTTCCAAAGGACATTTGTTGCAAGTCCAAGGCATTTTCATCCCCTCTGCTAAAGAAATCTTGCCTTGTCCTGGAGTTTTGGAATATGCCTTTTCAGGATCATTATCTGTTTTATTGATGAATCTTACCAATGAGCCAAAAATGGTAGATCAAAAGCACATAATTGCTTATGTCAAGTTATTGCCTTTTTCCCAGATTTATGATGTTAAACCTTTTGGAAGCCTACAAGATTTTAAGTTGGAAAGTGATTAGGAAATTCTGACTGTGAGGCCTGCTATTGGAAAACACCTCACTAGTGAACAGGATAAACAAGTGCTTTAATTGTTAGAAGAATACTCCGACATTTTTGTCAGCATACTTATGACTTTGGTAAGATGAAAGAAGTAATGCACTCCGTTGAAACTGGAAATCACCTTGCTATTCGTACAAAGCCCTATCATAAGTCTAAAGTGGATGAAGCCCAGGTTACCAAAGAAAAGCATCAACTTTTGGAGGCTAGACTTTTGAAACCCTCCAATAGTCCTTGGGTTTCTCCATTGCTGTTAATTAAGAAGAAGAATTTTCTCACTGAGTGGTTATGGATTACAGTAGATTGAATGCTATTAATCAATGAGACAGTAATTTTTTACCTAGTATCGCTGATTCCCTTAGGTTGTTGGCTGGATCAACTTATTTTTTAGCCATGTACTTAGCTAGCTGATACTAGCAAATTGAGTTATCCTAAGCAGACCAAGCTAAATGTGCCCTAATATCCAGTGAAGGTTTATATGACCCAACTTGGATGCCTCAAGGATTAAGCAACACCCCAGATCACTTTTAAAAAGGTCTATGGATGGTATGTTACGGGACTTAAAGCTCACTTGTGATCTGGTATATCTTGATGATATTACCATGTTTTCCAAAACCTTTACCGAACATTTGGGACATCTAAAAGAAGTTTTCAGGTGAATTAAAGTACTTCCTCAAAGCTCAAACCCTCTAAATGTTCATTTTTCAAAATGAAATGGAGTTTTTGAATATCAAGTATCAGCTAAAGGGATTTAACCCCTCTAAGATAAATTTTAATCTATTCATTGAATTCCTCCTCCTACCTCTCTTTGGGATATTCAAGTCTTTCTCGGTATGGTTGGGTATTATCAGCAATTTATACCCAAATTTGCTGATATGGCTGAACCATTATTCCATCTGTTACAAAAAGGAGTGCCCTTTGAGTGGAGTTCAACTTAGGAACAGTCGTTCAATTCTCTTTGAAATGCCTTGACTAAGGCACCTGTTTAAATCATCCTTGATTTGTAGACTTTTCTATTACATATTGATGCAAGCAATGTCGCTATTGTGGCTATCTTATCCCAGTGTGGTGAAGAGAAGAAGGATCATTAAGTCACGTTTTATAGCAAAAATTTGTTCAAAGTTAAAAAAATCACAGTGTAACTGAAAGTGTTTGGCCATAATTCTAGCAATCAAGCACTTCCATATCTTTCTATGTGGTAACCATTTTACTGTTATTATTGACCATTCTTCTTTAAGATGGTTGCAGTTATGAAGGATCCTGATGAGAGATTGGCTCGTTGGGCTTTAAGATTGAAAAATTATGATTTTTCCATTGTTCATCGTTTGTGTGTTCAACATCAGAATTTTGATATTCTGTCCTGAATGCCTATTATGACTTTGGAAGTGGAGAAGGAAGAACGCCTATATAATCTCATTGGGTGGTCTGAGTTGTGGGATCAAGAGTCTGAAGAAGATCGAGCTTTTTTTAAAATCTATTACCAAAGATACTATGATTTTGAGAAGGAGCTTTATATTAGAATGTCAAATCCAAGTGGTACCTCTTTACACCCAAACTCAAGATTTAATGCTTTCATGGAAGGACATGAACAAGTAGGCCATAGTAGGTTAGAGAAAACTCAAGAATGGTTGAAAACCTGATATTATTGGAATAACATGACTAAATTCATCTGAGAGACCCTTGACTCATGTCTTATCTGTAAAAGTCATGGAATTACCAACCCAACAAATCAACATTAGTAATTCCAGTGACTAAAGCGTTTAAAGTGGTAAGCATTGATGTGGTAGGACCTTTTCCTTGGGGATTACATGGCCATCAGTATAATATTATGGCTGTTGACCATTTAACTAAATGGGTTGAGGCCATTTTCATTGCCACCCCCTCAGATAAAACTATGGCGCTATTTCTATATAACACATTATCTCTCAACATGGGTGTCCCAAGGTCCTTATGTCAGATATGAGACTAATTTTACCTCGCAACTTTTAAAGGAATTATCTAAATTATTCAACACTGCCCAACGATTTGTCATTCCATACAATCCTTCCATGAATGGGGCCATCAAACGAGTCAATGGAACTTTAGTTTAAATTTTGATAAAGGTGGCTTCTACTAATTCATCTCAGTGGAATTTTTATTTGCCTAGTGCCCTATTTGCATATAAGTTAAGATATCATTGAATTATCAAGATGTCGCCTTTCAAGTACCTATATGGGCAAGACCCCTCAGTCCCTTCTAGTGTTCAAGCAATAATTGAAGAAAGCATATCAGAAAACTCTGATACAATTTTGAAAAATCTGGTTGATGAGATTATTCTTCTTCAAGCTCAGTCCATGAAATCAATTGAAGTAACCACTCAAAGAGAGACTCAAAGAACCAATCAACATAAACCCACCTTAATTGTTTACCAAATCATAGATTACGTTATGTATTACCACTCTCAGCCTGGTGGGCGAACTGAGAAATTAGGACTTAACAAGTCTTGTCCTTATCAAGTTAAATTTTGAAAAGGACTTGTGTACTCAATTGTTCATGTTGATACTGGCCAGTGGTAAATTATATCCACCCTAGGTTTTAAAAATTAACCCTCCTCTGAAATCAAATCTTGAGGGGTAACTGTTGGATTTCACCAAACTCTTTTGTCCAGAAATTCTAATCCATTGATTCCCCTGGCATCATTGGAAGGAGACCATAATATAACTAAATCTATCAAGGTTAATAAGAGCAATAAGCCTCATCCCAATTAATTGATTGAAGATTCAATCGCACAGCTTTAGTTAGCTCTGATAGATCATGAACCATATCAAAACCTATATATGTCCCATCATTTGATAATAAAAATTAGGTCGATTTACAACCTGTTTTTACTTTAAATTATCGCTTTTTAAAGAATCCACTTTAAGTAACTTTTAGAGAAAACCTTCCCCATAGGAAGTGTAATTCAAAACTTCCAGACCATTGAAATGGGGAATCTCAACAATGAAGTTGATTGATAGTAAGGTCCACGATCTTGCGCTTGCTGAAGAAGATGGATGAGATAATATCAGCCTGATCTATCAGACTTAGCATGCGTATGTCATGCAATTGGTGATTCACACCGGTAGATTTTTTAAGATCTTCAGCTAGTTGAACGTCCATTTTATTAGATTGAGCCACTTTTTATGGCCCAGGTGCCCCACCACCTGGGGATCATGGTGAGTAGCAAATAATTCATCCCTGGATTGGGGAGGCACCCAAACCTGATTTTTGAACAAAATCTGACCCTCTATTTGTGATTAATGAGTACTCTTGTGACTCAGAGAACACAACTGATCAAACAGCTCCAGCCCTTCAAGCAGGAGGTTTGATTAACCAGCACCTGAGAAACCAATGGTACATTAGGCGCTTATTAAGCCTTTAGAAATTTTGGGAGGAGCAATGGTGAGAATCTGTGCAGAAAGGATTCCCATTTTCAACTCTTGCATTTACTAAGCTGTCAGACTCAGGGAAGGGTTACAACTCAGCAGATTGGGAAGAATGTTTAGTGCCCCCTTACAAACTCATACTTAAAGTTAAAGCTGCACAAGTTGTGGAACATCTGTGCCTGCCAGTGCACTAGCTTCTGGGGTCTTTGAAAATACATCAGGGCTTGGTATCCATGCGGACAACCACTATATGTCATGCATGTTGAAGAAGATACAGCCAGTGAATGAGAGATTATTACATCGCAGCAATCTCTTAATCATATATGGCTCAAGATTGTTCTGAGGTGGAAACCTTATGCAGGTAGTAGGCATGGGATGATCCACCCATCTTGTTCCTGAAGCAGGACTTCTCCCACTGCAGCCGCATTTGCATCACATGCCATATTAAAGCCTAGGAGGAATTTATGTGCTTGAGGACAGGCGGCACCACAAAAAACCAGGATTGCCTCAAATGCGCGCTGGAACTCTGAGTCAATTTAGGTGGAACAAATTACCCCATCAGGGGTTAAATCGCCGCTAGCTGCAAGAGCTCTGGCAAAAAAAATCAATAAAATAATCGTTTCCAAAAAACTGGGAAACTGCTTCTGCGTGGTGGGTGTGGGAAAGAAAGTATTGTCTTGAGTTTGCTAGGCAGGATATCATACCCCTCTTTCAAGACAAGGTTACCCAAAAAAAATGACTTCTTTCCTAAAGAACTTACATTTTGAGGGTTTTACATAGAATCGGCCTTCTTCAGCGCCGCCAGTACCATTTCCAGGTCCCTCAATTGCTTTCAGGGGTTAAAAGTGCACAAGAATATCATCAAAAAACGCCACCACGCAATTGAAGTGAAAATTGCCCAGAACATTGTGAACATTTGCTGTAAAGTAGCAGGCGCATTCTTGAGGCTAAAGGCATCACAAAAATTGGAAAATACTCTCTAGTAATAATGGCTGTCAGTCACTCATGACCTTCAGCTACTCAGATTTGTTAGAAGGCGTTCTCCATGTCAAGCTTGGAAAAATTTATGGAATTTATTAATCGCCTGGCTGATGGTTTGCTCAAAGGGGAGTGGATAAAGATCATGCACAGTAATGTTATTCACATGACTGTAGTTTACACATGAGCGCAATGTACCATCAACCTTCTGAGCAAAAACGATAGGGGAATCAATGTTAAAGGATTCTGCATAATCCACTCTTTAAAGACTATGTCATCTAACCACACCACCAGGGCCTTATCTTCTTGGTCTGTATGAGGGTACTGAGGACAGTTGTTATTGACCACATCTATTGTCAAGTAGAAGATGAGATTATACTTGAAGTGTATGGGAAGATGATTGGCCTTAATCATATAAAAAAGTCCTTGCACTGCAGCAAGTTGAAGGCAATCTAGTGCCAGCATTGTTGGATATTGGGAAATTGGACATGATATAAAGAAATTTGACTACTTGACTCCCACGGCTAAATAAACACTTATGCCTGAGAAGGGGTTTAAGAAGATAAATTGATTTTTATGAGGAAGTACAAATAGTTAGTACAACTCAAATTGATCCTAGGAATATTCCTCGTATCATATTGAGTTTAAAATTCTAAGATGAGATCCTGCCTATTGAAATTTAGAATCATTAGGACAGGTGACAAATACACAAGATGGCACTTGAGGCAGTACTTTAAGACGAACCCACAAAAATGTTAATAATCAAGAATCTGACCAGCGCTAAACCTACATGTTACCTAGTTTCTTCTGACTTGGAACATTCAACAATTGTTTTTACCTTTAAAAAATATGCTACAAAGACTATTTACCATCCAGAATGCATCTCCTGACCAAGATTCTCCTTTTGGATTCCCTTTACTATTAGTTTTATTAATCCTTTTCCTTTGAGGAATCATATTATTAATCGCGACATATAAAAAACATATTCTAACTATATTAAAGTTATATCATTAAATCTAAATCTCATTTTAATACTTGACTTCAATCTGTCAATTTTTCTATACTTACCATAGGATGGATACTCTAGCTTACAGGACTTAAGCTGTGAATTGATAACCTTTATAATAGATAGTATACTTGTCATGTATCTTAGACAGCTATAAGTTTTTTAGTTGGTCTTAATAGGGCATAGCACAATAAAGGTTAAAAATGGAAGCCCAACCAGCTGGTACTCACTACGGGTTCAGTCAAAACTTAACAATACCTGCAACTAAATGATTGTACCATAAAGATAACCTGATTGATAGTGTCACTACTGGGTTTACAACAAGAATGGTGAAGAAGATGATTGAATAAAAAAGTTCACACATTACCACTTAAAAAATGCAAATTAAATCCTATGGAAATTCCCAAAGCTCATCATCTAACCTAGATTTCCAATAAAGTCCAAGCGTTACTTCGTGGATTCATTAACCCAGGAGAAAGAGCCAGTTTAAAAAGGCATCCAACAAAGAATGGACCTTCATGAACCTGTATGAATCCAGTGCTCTCCCAGAGAGTTTAGATCAAGTGCAAATCTGTCTCACTATATTATGCAATTTATACAAATAGTATTTAACATATCGTACTTTTACTAAATCCTTAACAGGGAATTCACAATTATATTAATACTTAAGGGTCTTATGGATGGTTTATGAGCAGGTATATAATTTAGCATCACAAAGCATATGACCACACCCATCTGATCAAAATAAACTATTCCTACAATATTCAGCTCTACAACCAGATGGTGACTATTTTTTAGTACTAGATGGTCCCAACCAGATGGGGACTATTGTTTCCTTTATTATCAAGTATTTAGAGGATGCAATGAAGCTCCTTCAAAAGCCATCTTGACAAATGAGAATAATATGAGATTACACGAGTCTTAGTTGATTAGCTCTGATGACAAGATAGTGGAGCTCATGGCAAAATGGCAGAATAAGCTTCTAATAGCCACCATCATTAGGAGGAACAGATTAAGCTCCTCAAGGCTCAGTAGAGCAAGACGACAACAAATTGATGGGTTAGGGGCCCATCAAACCTCTGATACCTCATCATTAGCTCAGAATATTATCCATGTGGCCCATGTTAACAGGATCTGGCATCCTGTGGGACACAGGAAGACTAGTTTTTTTATTACTGAACTACTTAACAAATTGTAGAGCAATTTAAGAGGCAAACTCTCCAGTAAAGAGGACATTAAACAAGTCTACTGCAGCTTCAATGAAGCTGAGAAATGCTGAAATATTCTTACAGAAGAGCTGAAAGCAAAAAAAATCCTTTCTTTCACTTTGTTTGACTAAATTGAAGCCAAATTTAAGTTTTCTTAAGAAGAAAATACACAACTTGCCACTCAAATTGAGAAAATTTGATTGGAATGTTGATGCCATCGATGCCTGATGCCTCAGCTTGGGGTGGTGCACCGCCTTCTGGCATCCTTCAACCACTACTAA